>JARYGA010048416.1:0-61214 GCA_030545235.1 Helianthus tuberosus | reverse complement strand
ACCATTGAAGGCTGAAAACTTTAAACAAAAAATTGGCAAAGTTGAAATTTCAAATCAATTTTTCTCAGAAAAGAAAGAATTTGATGTTGAAAAGGCATTTAACTCCAAAGTGAAACACATTTTTGGAAAAATGGTTGATAGGAAGGTAAAGGGAGTTAAAGAGTTTTACGAGAAGAAATTGAAGAAACCAGTTGTGTCATCCCAGGTTTGTGACTGGGATGGTACTTATTATGAACAATAAAAATCCGGACTTGCCAGAGCTCCCAGGTTGGTAAGAGTGGAGCAGGAATCGGCATCTTTTTTGTGAAATATTACCTAAGTGGTTACTAGTTAATGATTATTTGATATTTCGGCTTACAAATGATTAATCAAGGTCATTAGGTTGAACTTGATTGGATCATTCTTACAAGTGGTATTTTGAGAAACAAAGTGATGAGTTTATCCCCTAACCTATAAATGGTTTATAAAATAAACAAAACTAATTTTCCGGAAAAACCATTTGATTAAAACAAACTTAAGTGTTTTGAAATCACAATGGGAAAATAGTTTGTTGTAAGGGGGAGTTCTGATTGTTTATGCCAAGTGAATGGCGAATTGAAGCGATTCGATATCGGTTGTCATTTTACTTGTATAGTTTGTTTTTCAAATTTCCTTAAATGATTTTGAATTTTAGGGGGAGTAAGAAATTTTCAGAAAATCCAAAAACATTTGAAAATTTTGAAAAAAAAATCAAAAACATGATAAATTCAAAATGAGTTTTGTTGTAAAAAAAAGAGGAAATGATAGTACATCAGTGGACTATCACAACATGCTAAAGAATTGGATTGTTAAAATGTGATAAACGATCTCATTGATGATGTGTCAGTAGGTTTTTGCACATTTAGTAGATTGTGACGAGATATAAACCTAAATTTCAAACTTGCTTATATCGTGGGGAATATCTCTCGGATATATGGGTAACCCCCGAAATCTTGTTTGAAAGGTCCCTCTTTCTGAGATACTAGGTCTTTATTGTAACACCTCGAAAATTCACGTCCTATAATGTATTGACACGTGTCATCAGCTTGAACGTGAGAAAGTATACTTTAGAGGGACTAAAGTTGACAAACATAGAAAGTATGTGAAAATAAGGGTTCAAAATGTCAACAATGGATAAACTTACTTCATAATAACCCTACATGATGTTTATAACATCAAACGAATAAATCATGGATCATACGAAGCTAAAAGTGAGAGATTACAAACTACAGGGGTTAAATGTGTCAACATGTTTAAAGATATACCTCTGAGTGACCTTTTGACAAACCCGAAGCTTTGTAAATGTTGATTATACTCACTTGAATGCACGATTAAAATTTCACTACGTTTCGTTATCGTATGAGAAAGTTATGACCAAATTCGTAGGCGAGGGGTTAAAGTGCAAACATTGAAAGTTAAGACTTTTCGGGTTAACCGGAAGTGTTCAGGGACTTGGCAAAGTGGGTATAAGTCCTAAAGCCCTTGTGGGTAAATATAAGGGGGTCAAAATGCAAGAAATAACCCTAGTTACCCCTTCGTGAAACCAAAGGTCAAGCTGCAAAACATTTAAAAAAATGAAAATCTGATTTTTGGGGCCAAGCGGCCCGCGTGGGTTTAAGCTTATCTTGAGGCGGCCCGCGTGGGACGCCCAGAACCAGAAAAACCAGGCAGCAGCCTGTTATGCGCGAATTTGACCCATCTAGCCGGTTTTTCTCACATGTGGACGACCCCTAGGCACCCCTAAGCACTAGACAACAAGTGTTGATCAATTGTGGTGGGTGCTAGACCTTGTTGTCAAGGATTTGTGGTGAGAATTTTACTATAAAAGGCCATGTAGTGCACACAAGTTCCTCACACCAATTTCCTTGCAATCTGATCATTCCTGGAGCTCTCAAGCAGGTCCAACTGATCATAAGTCGTGCATAGGACTCTTGTAAGTGTTCTAATCCTTATTTAGTTGAGTTTAGCTTGTTTAATTAGCTAAAAGTCAAACCGTCGTAATTACGGTTTGACTTCGAGATTAGTCAATAATGGCTCAGTCATATCTCGAATTAAAAGTAGTTATAAGTTGGTATTTATGTGGGTAATAAAACCCCAAAAGGGTTTCCCCTGATCACCACTCTAACTAGTTCAATTGTCGGGTCAAACATGTACTTAAAAAGTCAACAGGATTCTTAAAATGTCATTTATGCATAATTAGCTATCTAGAACATATATAACCTGTTTGATCATTGTTATAACTTAGTAATTAGTGTAAGAACATGTCTAAACATGTTCAACCCGATAATTTCCTGTTTAGACCCGGATCGGAACCGAAAGTCACATAGTTTGACTTTCACTTTGACTTTCAGTTCTGACCCGTTTAGGCACATTTTAGAAATTCCTCAGAGCTTTAATTGGATTAGGTTACATGTTAGAACAACCCTCTGTGATTATACACCTTGGTTCATTAGTTATCCAATTAATATGCATGTTTCCGTTAATTGCTCATATGTTGACCATTATGCCCTTATTACCTTAGAACATGATTTATGAAAATGTAAAAGTGTAGAAACCTTAGTTACTGATATATAAACTTGTATGCAAAGTTTGACATCGGTTTGACTTATAGATTAAGAGTTATGCTCAATATCGCAAAATTAAAGCTTTATGTTAATAAAACGGCGTAATTAGCGTATAGCCTAGTTAAGCCTACTTTTTGGTATCAAACTTAATACCCACTGATATAATATATTATTTTGGGATTTTTAAAGATTTTTAATTAATTTTAGGCTGAGCATAACTAGTAGTCGTAGGCTTAATCCGGTAATTGTCGGTTTTGCCCTTACGGGCCATAAAATGAGTTTTACTTATCTAAATGACTCCAAACCTTTTGCTACTGATCACATATGATAAATAAATTATTTTAAGCCTTCTGGAAATATAAAAATATCAGATTTAAGTATCAAACCCGGAAATGGCCTTTAATCGCCTTATTTAGCGTGTTTAACGCCTAGTATGTTTTAAAATCATATTGAACATACCCGGGTTGATACCTACTGATATATGAGGCAAATTATGATATTTTAACAGTAAGAAAAGGTTGAATAACTCAGACTTCATTTTTGAGCTTTTCGGCTTATGTGAAATTACCAAAATACCCCTACGGGGCATAGTTTGGTTAAAAATGATAAATTTCACATATATGCTTTAGCCTACTGTTATAACTCATCAAATTAAGTATGTTTATTGTTTACGTCAGACCTGTAACTCAGTTAAACATCTAAACGCTTTTACAAACTTTAAAATGACCAAACTACCCCTACGGGGCATAGTTTGTGTTTAAATTAGTTCGGGGCATAATGAAAGACATCCTACTGATGTCCCAACATATTTGAAGCATATTAACTTAGGAAACCTGTATATGGCTCTTACGGATACCCGTTATGCTTATTACGCGTTCGGTTCGGTTTATGTAACAAGTTTACATAAATTAGCCGAAACGGGTCAAACCTTATCGGTTTTATCTCAAAATCCAGAATGTGTTTAGTTTATCCATATTATACAAGTCTCCAGACTTGTCGGGTCTAAATCACATCCTATTCCGGTCTTCGCTTAATCATGCGTTTTGAACCGTAAACCTTTCCTTAAAACTAACCGGTCTAAGTTACGACTTAAATAAGACCCGTTAGGAATTTAATAGGTTAATAAAACCTTCGTTCCAGATTGAGAGCCCCAGTAGAAGTACTTGTGCTTGCTGATTAGAATATACGGCTGAGTATAAATTGCATTGCTAGCTCAGGTAAATACTTTTAACTTATTTTCCCTTATACGGGCTTGGGATACGGTATTATAAAAATACCGCTTGGTCGGGTGTAGAAACCTTTTAATCGGAGATGATTAAATTGCATAATCCCGTTTTAATCTGTATTGATTGATAACAAATAACATTGGGGGTTAATGACCGTGTTCTGGATATCCTTGGCTCATTTTAAAAAGTGAATGGCCACGACGTAAGCACAAGGTGTAGGCAAAACACCTCCTGTTGCATATGTATAACGTATACTCACTCGTAAGGGTATCTTCTTGTGAGATTATATTTATGGTGTGTCGATTAATCTTGTCCGGCTTGTATTGTATAATCACCGGCCCTAAATGTTGGACAACCATGTAAATCGGATACAAGATTTTTTATTAATAAAATTGTCCCAAGTATAAAAGATTAATTTTGCCTCTGTGCATTTTAATCAATGTGTCAAGATATTTTGTGCCGTTTGCACTCGAATCACTTTTCAAACTCTTTTTCCAAAATGAGTCAGTTAATTGTATTTACCAGTGTAAACTGACGTATTTTCCAAAAGGTTAAGTGACAGGTACTATGCGTAATTGGCTGGGAGCTCAGGGCGTCACTAGGGAATCTTGCAAGTTCTAGATGCCTAAAGTCTGTTGAACAGTTTTCTTTTATTGATCCGCCTGTGGATCCTTTACCTTCCGTTGTAATACTTTGACATTACTTATATTCGGAATGTAATATATTTATCTTTTGCTTCCGCTGTGCATTATTATATTGTGTTGTTTGACCATGATGTTGCCAACCACGTCACGATACTCCCCCACCGGGCCCACCGGTGACACGTGGAAAATCGGGGTGTGACATTTATGCTTAGTGATATCTGGGGTATTATCCCGGGACTTCTGATTTTGCGGAAGCAATGGCCTAGTCCCCGGAGAATACTTTACGCTTGCTTGAAATATAGCCTACCCTCAGCATAAAAAATGATGAAACATTGAAAAAATATGCTAATCATGTGCTGTTGTAAAAAAGATCCTCTAAAGGGGACCCACCAAAAAGTCGAAGCCGTCATCTCTCTGCTGAACGGAAGTTCAGACCTGAGCTCTCACGGTTTTTGCAATTAACCTCTTACAGATATCATCTGTGGTATACTCACCTGTAAGACTGAATATTGGGATCTGGATACGGGAGTATATTCTGAGGTGGGACACGCGATTAAGTTTAAGTGCTTAAGACATTAATCTCGTATCTCGAAACAGTTGAACTTTGTGTGAAAATTTAAGTGGATCAGTACACTGACAATCTAAGTGAATTGTTTAGAACTTAAAATGTTAATAGCTTAACGCTGTTGGTGATTTGTCTCAAAAACTGATATGATCCTCTTACACAAACTCACAAAAATAGTGTATGTAAATATTTCTTTATTGCATTTCTCCATTTCATTTTTGTTATATAAAAAAATCTAAAAAGATTTTAGTGTGTTTTAGCATGAATTTTGAAAAATTCAAAAAGATTTTCGACAACTGATGTTGAAAAGCTGATTTTCAAAATTCCAAGTGCTGTACATGATGACAATCAGGTTGGGAGAGTGTGTTTTTGAAAAGATAAATGATATATCTTCAAATGGTTCATCAAAGTTTAACATTGTAAAATTACTCATTGATTGAATAATTCTTGCAATTGGTTCATCAGAGATTATATATGATAAATCATTTTGAGAATTGATATTTACAAGTGGTTAGCAGAGTGTAAATTTGTCAAATTTTAAAATTTCTGAAATTTATTTTTGGGTAGAGATTGTGCAGGTAAGCCAGATTTCGATCCTGAGCAGGATTTGAGCCAGGTTACGATCTTGGAACTGTTGATACTGATGAACTTAAGGAATCAAGAGATCTGATCAAGAGAATAGAAGATTCAAGAACCAGATTGTGATTCTGGAATTGAAGGTTAGATCAATATTCGAGGGGGAGATTTGCTGAAAGAGAAAGGAGAGAGATTTGAGGATGCTTTACAGTGTCAGATACTTCAAAAGAGAAGCCCGAAGGCTGATAAAGACTGAAGATGCGAAGACTCGACACTTTAAGACTCGTCAACATTCGAGGGGGAGTCTGTTAGTGCATACGTCTGTCGACTTCGTCTTGTATCGAGTCTTGTTCATAGAATGTTAGATCAGGGCACGTAGTTCGAGTTAAAAGGTAATTTCGCTTGAAAGGTTGTAATTCCGCTTGAAAGAGACATGTGCAGATTCAAGCGAAATTAACTTGGTTAATTCCGCTTGAACTGACACACTGCTATTTTCAAGCGGAATCAGATCTCTATATATATGTGTTCAAGCGAAATCATTTGTAACAATTCCGGTTTGAGCCACGAAGTGCTGCCGAAGTGTCGTCTCGCTGTAAATCATTGTGAAATCAATCATACGATAGTTTAAATTGTATATCTTGCTGAATTGACCTCAGTACATCTGTTTCCGCCTTTCGTACTGAGTAAAACTCTTCTGATCGACTCGTTCGGGTCTGAAAACGATCCTACACTTTTGCTTTTGCTTTCACTTTCAGTTCTGACCCGAATTAGCTTAGTTTAGTTATGCCTTAGGGTTCCTTTGTGACCATATTATATGTAAGTATAACCCTCTGAGGTTATACAACATGGTCCCATAGAAATCATAGTTCATTGCATGTTTCCGTTAAATGCTTAAAAATTGACCATTTTGCTCTTATGTTATAAAAACGAAATTTTTGAAAATGTGAGAGGACAAAAATCTTTATTACTGAATTATAAGCATGTCCTAAAAATTTAACACCCGTTTCTGGTCTCAAATAAAAGTTATGTAAGATATCGTAAAACAAAACTTTTTGTTAATTAAATTGCATTTTTGGCATAAATCATATCTAAACCCAATTTTTGACACCAAAATTACTACCCACTGTTATGATATAATATTTAGGGATTTTTGGAAATTTTTGTCAAATTTTATACTGACCACAACATAGAGTTCTTGTGTAAATTCGGTATTGACGATAATGCCCTTTTCATTAATAAAATGAGTTTTACATATCATTTTGATACCAAACCTTTTCCTACTGATGTCATATGTTAAATAAAATATTTCTAACATTCAAGATTGATCAAAACTTCAAAATTTTATAAACATCTCAAATATCGTCAAATACCGACTTTTACGCTAATTAGGCGTATAGTATGGTTTAAAACCATATTTAACGCCTAAGACATATTACCTACTGATCTTGTAAATAAATTTTTATACTTTAATAGTAAGTACAAGTCTTGAACTCAGATTTCCAAATTTGACCTTAAAAACATATGTGAAATGACCAAAATGCCCCTACGGTGCATAGTTTGGCCATAAAAGATAAACCTCACATATGTATGATATTTTACTGATGTAACTTGATAAAATAATTATTTTACTGATTATTTTTGACCAAAACCTCAGTTTGCTATTAAACCTCTTTTATAAACTTTAAAATGACCAAAATTCCCTTGCGGGGCTTAAATTAATTTTAAATTCGTTTTAGGCATAACGGAAGATATCCTACTGATATCACAACATATTTTAAGCATAAAAACTTATGGAACTTGTACATGACTCATTCAGTTACCCGTTATGCTTATACGCGTTCGGTACAGTTTATATAACTCGTTTGCGTAAATTAGCCGAAACGGGTCAAACCTTATCATTTTTACTTCAAAATCCAGAATGTATTTAGCTTACCCATTTTATACAAGTCTTTATACTTGTTGGGTCTAAATCACATTCTAATCCGGTCTTCGCTTAATCTTGCGTTTTGAACCGTAAACCTTTCTTAAAAACTAACCGGTCTAAGTTATAACTTAAATAAGACCCGTTAGAAATCTAATAGGTTATTAAAAACCTTCGTTCCAGATTAGGAGCCCAGTAAAAGCTACTTGCACTTGCTGATTAGAATATACGGCTGAGAATAAATTACATTTTAGCTCAGGTAAATACTTTTAACTTATTTTCCCTTATACGGGCTTGGGATACGGTAAATTATTACCGCTTGGTCGGGTATTGAATATTTAATCGATTAGTGATTAAATCATTGAGATAACCCGTTTTAATCTGTTTTGTTTGATAAAAAGCATTTGGGGGTTAATATGACCGTGTCCTGGATATCCTCGGCTCATTCATTTGAAATGGCCATGACTTAAGCACGGGGTGTAGGCAATGTTGCAAAAATCGGCGCCTAGGCACTAGTCGGTGGGTTACTGCCTAAATTTAAGCTAGTCGGTCAAAAAATCAGTTATGGTCAAAATCGGTCAAAGTCGGACAAAATCGGTCAAAATCGGTCAAAGTCGGACAAAATCGGTCAAAATCGGGCTAATCGGGCCCTTGTTTTTTGACCCAAAAAACTCAATTTTTGAAACATGGCCCATGGTTTAAAACCCAAATTTTAGTTATAAACCTATTTTAACATTTAAGTTTAGTTGTTTTAACATTTAACCCCCTCTATCTTTCACTAGTTTGCATATGGTTCCTAAACTTTTAAATTTATTAATAAAAAGTATAAAGTTATCTCCTAAACTTGTAAATTTATTAATAAAAAGTATAAAGTTATCTATCTATATATAAAAATTTGTAAAATTATACTTAAAAAGTCCAATCCGATTAATCCCGAATCCCGACTAATCCCTAGGCGGTACCTTACCGCCCGACTAGCGCCTAGCGCCTTCTACAACATTGGGTGTAGGCATACACCTGATAGTTGAGTATGTAAAACGGTATCTCACTCGTGAGGAAACTTCTTGTGGGCTTATACTAGTGGTGTGTCTATTAATCTTGTCCCGGCTCTTGTATTACGGGCCCTGAACGTACGACAAACATATAAATCTGTATACAAGATTATTTTAAATAATTCTCCCAAGTTATAAAATAATATTTGTGCCTGGTGCATTTAAATCAATTTTCTTAAATGTTTTCAAAAGAGTCAGTTAATTGTATTTACCAGTGTAAACTAACGTATTTTTCAAAAAGATTAAGTGCAGGTACTACGCGTAATGGGCTGGAAGCTCCTGAGTGTTAGATAAAGAGTCTTGCAAACTCTTAATACTTAAAGTCTGTTGAACAATATTTACTTTCTGTTTTAGATCCGCCTGTGGATCCATTGTCGACCATTTGTATAATATTTTATTATACTTTTCAAATTCGGTTTGTATTATTATTTTAGACTTCCGCTGTGTATTAAACTGTGATTAATTTGTCTATGATGATATCAACTACGTCACGATACTCCCCACCGGGCCCACCAGTAATACGTGAAAATATCAGGGTGTGACCATACATCATCCTCACCACCAGAAATTAACCATTACCCTTCTTCAACAAACTACCATCACCCTTCGCACGACATCACCGTTGTATCACCAACAACCCACCATCACCCTTCTTAAACCACCGTCAAATTCCACATCTTCTCCGATCAACCGACGAAGGTTTCAAAATTCCACATCCAAACTGGAGACGGCTTCAAATTCCACGTCTAACGGCTTCAAATTCCACATCTAAACCATCGCTCAAACTCGATCTAAACTGCCACTCAAATTCGATCTAAACTGCCGCTCTCTATCGCTCAAATTGGATCTGTGTTGAGCTTGTGGTATAACAGGATGCCTAATTTAGGGCAATGAATTATGTTGTCCTGTTTACATTGTTAAATGATAAGCTTATTAGATATTTGCTAACTACATGATATAAATGAGTAGAAATAACTCAATAAATCCCATTGATTCAATGACAGTGATGTTTGTCAGCCACTCAGTGAATAGCTTCTCACTTTAACTTGCGATTATGTAATAGATTTGTGTGAATTCATTGAGTCTGTATCTATGTTGAGATGGTTTAATTGATTAGTATAGTTTGGTATGATAGGATATCTAACTTAGGGGGATATGCGGTGGATGAAGGCGGAGTGATCGGTGATGGGTGGTTTAGAGATGAAGTAGGTCCGGCGGTGGTAACTGTGGCGGAGGGTGGTTGTGGCATTGTGTAGGGACCTTCAAAAATGTCCCAAAACAACCCATAAGTAGAAACCCGGACCCCTGAAACCCGAATCCATATCAAAAACCAAGAAAACAAGAAATCTGGTATTCAGGCGGGCCGCGTAAGGGTTAAGAATAGCCTCACGCGGGCCGCGTCAACTTATGTTTGACCGGATAAGCGTTCCCAGGCCACGTGGCATACACATGGCAGCACTACTGATGACACGCTAGCCCTAGTCTACGACTAGGGTTCCTCGCGGGCCGCGTAAAGATCAAGAGGGGGCTTACGCGGGCCGCGTAAACCCCAAATTTCAGCTATAAATTGTTCAGTTCACGAGCAGTTCATCTGTGTCAAAATTTCAATCAAAAACACGAAGAATACTGCTCAAAAGTTGAAAATCATATTCACAGTAGTGAAACGCTGCTACGATACAGGGTATTAACTCGATCGCTGCTACGATTCAATGTCCGATCGATTGAAACTATCCAATGGATGTTTAAGTGCTGCCCAAATTAGGGCTATAGTTTGTCATTCGTCGTAAATTCGATGGATGTTTAAGTGTTGCACTTTGTCATTAGTTGTGAGGGTTTTAATCTCGTGAGTTATCGTAAATGCTGTATTAGTTACTGACCTAGTTCATGTGCATTGTTATTTAAATTAGGTTACAAGGCTAATCAGTAGGCTAAACTCTGCCCGTTTAAATCTGCAATGTGAGTCATTCTCTTTTTATCAACAATGTTTTACAATACTCCAATTATTTTCAAAAGTTATAGTTACAGGGATTAAGTTGTGGTTATCTTGAATCACTGGCAAGTGGGATATTGTGCACATTACTAATTTCTCACGGTTAGGCTAATAAATCCTAACAGTGATAATCATCACTACTTGGGTGAAAGGACCCAATAGTGGTATGACCATCGTCACCAGGAGGTGACACGGCGCCAGAAAAAATAAGATAGAAGCCATTATAATCGCTCTTATGCTGTAATTTATAACTATGTGTCATTTTATTAAATTTGAGTGACTCGCCAGCATTTCCCCGCTGATAAAATATTTTTAAAACATGTTTCAGATGACTACTGTGAACCAAGGAAAAGTGCTACAGAGCACTAACAAAGCTTGAAGTAGTGGCTCGGTTAAATAAATAAACATGTTTTGCAAACCAGGGAATTTCCTAGTAAAATTCCTCTATTGTAAATTACGGGGTTTTATCCCGAATTATGAAATAAAATAATCGGGCATTTCAAGTTTTAAAAAGATCCTACAAAATCTTCCGCTGTCAACTCAATTAATAAATATCACGGGTTTCTGTCTCGCGGCTCCTGGACCGGGTCAAACCGGGACGGGGGCCGTGACAGGAAAATGTGGTATCAGAGCCACTGATTTAAGCCAATTAAGTATTTAGAAATACTTAATTTTACTGATTGCCATCTTGTGATTACGTGTTTTGTTAACTGACTACTTGTTAGTTACAGTATGGGTAAGCAAAGACTTTAGGACATCTATCGTCAATTAGATAGTTCACCAAAAGATAAGGGAACTTCATCTCAATCAAATTCCTCAAAATACTCAGCAGATACTGAGGAAGGAATATTTGTTCGTATGGCACAGTTTGAGAAACCACTTACCCCTAATAAAAGAAGTTGGATTATTAGAAAAAGTCAAGAGAAAATAAAGAAGTCACAACCAAAAGGAGTGATGAGTAATAAGGAAACTCAGGATATAGGCAATAACCCACCATGGGAAGATGAATTAGACGAACAATGGGCAGATCTCTATATGTTAGCTACTACAGCAGTAAATGCTAACCTATAGTTAAATTGCCAAACTCGTACTAGCACCCATATCATCTATAAGCTATAAACTTTGCCCATTAAATAAACAACTTAGTAAGAAAAGGTAGACTAAAATAAATTATGAATGCACAATCCCTATTATAGTTTACATTCCAGTTGTAATTTGTAATAGATATATAAAATTCACAATATTTCATTTTAAATCAATCTGTTTGTATAAATACTTAATTGTTCTGATTACCATTTTGTGATTCTGTGATTATTCAATTTACAAAAAAAAAAAGTTAACCTAGAATTTTGTGTGTTTCTTCATATCTGCTAAACAGCATGAATGAGTTGTCTGAAGCTCTTCAGAATCTCAATCTCTATTATGTTAATGTGGAAGTTTCCAAAGACTTTAATGGTTATTGTGCCGATCTTGAGGAACCTATAGAATTTCAAGCTCAACCTCCGGAGAAACCCAAGCCAAAGAAGAGGAGAAGAATTGTGGGCTGGAGACGTGTGCGCAGAAGGAAACCAGTAACTCGGAAAGTTGCCAAGACGGAGGACCCAATGGATAAAGGGAAAGGAATAGAGATTGGAGAAAGCTCCAAGCAAGCCGAGGAAATGCCATTGCAGGAAGAGCTAGATTGCATACTAGCAATTTGTGATATCCTTAAGCCTGCTAATGAAAACCTCTTTACTTATACAGCTGAAACCCAACTCCCAATGAATTTGGAACCAGCCATCCCAGATCCCCTTGTCAACACCCGACCTTTAGGAGAAATGGAAGAATGGTGGACCAATGACTGGCAGTTCCAGAATCTCTTAAATAACCCTTATTCCTTTTTCCCTCAGTTTGACCCAGAGCCTGCACCCAATCCACCGATGAGCAACGAGAACCTGGTTGAACTCCGCCATTTTGGCGAGGAGCCGGTGGATGCAGGGAATCGAATCCGAGAGGTGGGAGAACAGATCTCCTGGAAGTACGATGAGAGGGAATGTCGTCTCTGAAAATGTCAGCTGATGGGATAGTATGTGGTAGTGGAAGCATGTGTTTAATAATAATATAGTAATAAAAATATAATTATGTGAAATAACTTAAAAATAAAACTTTTGTAAGATAACAGGTGTGTACGGAAGCATATTATGATAAAAAAAATGGAAGTTGAAAAATCAACAATTTTGGGTTATACGTGTTAGTGTGATTATGTGCGATTATTTTGTTATGTTTGATTATTAATTATTTTATGCTAATCATTTACATAAATTAATTACCAGATGGAACACGCTGGTAATGAACCCGTTAATGAAGTTAATCAATCTGAACAAAATCATGAAGATCAATTTCTGAATAGGCAATATATCGAGAATATCGTTGCTCAGGGAATAGCCAATGTTATTCCAGCAATTCTAGCTGCTGCCCGAAATCCAGTTGAACCTCAACAAATTATTCCTAGCAAACGTAAACACGGCGACAATTTCAGTAATAGTGTAAACGGAGGCGGCAACCGTACTAATATTGATAACGATGAGATGCAAGCCCCATTCCTTAAGAAAATGAAAGCTGCAACGCCTGGTTGCACTTACAAGGAGTTTCTTGCCTGCAAACCGGTTGAATTTGCAGGTAACGAAGGGGAGACTGTTGCACTGCGTTGGTTAGAGAAAACCGAGGTGGTGATTAAAATAAGTAAATGTGCTGAGGAAGACAAAGTCATGTACGCGTCGCATCTTTTTAAAGAAGGGGCCCTAGAATGATGGAATACGGCACTTCAAGACAAGGGAAGCGATGTGGCCATGCCATAAGTTGGGAAGAATTTAAGCGACTGGTGGAAAGAAAATTCTGTCCCGAGTATGAGAAGGAGCAAATGGCGAATAAATTCTTGAACCACCGGATGGTGGATGTAGACTGTCGAGGGTATACTTCGACATTCTTCGAATATGCTAGAGTAGTACTGTAACAACTCTCATTAAAACTATTATTTCTTATTATAATTGTCCAATAGGAAACCCTAATTGAGAACCCCAAGTAATTCTACATAAACCCTAAAAATTTCAGAACAATCGGAATCAGGATCAGGGCCCCTAAAACTCAGGGGGGGGGTAAACCCTAGTTAGTATTGTCTCGACAGTTTTACGTGTAAAAAGAATTTGAACGATCGGTCAACTCAGCAAACCTACCAAGACACGGGGCTACCCTATGGTAGGGTAGTACCCCTCGCGCCACGCGACGACCCCACGCGCCACGCGACGACCCCTCGCGCCACGCGAGGGAGTCGGTTTTTCAGATATAAATAGGGGAGTTTGGCACTTGATTTCCTGCGTTGGTTCGACGTAAAATCTCAATTCGTACGCTGAGTTATTGTCTGTATACTACAAAACACACACAATCGCGAAACATTGCCTCGACAACAGGGTAATAACTCGATCGCTACTACGATTCAATGTCCTATCGATGAAAACTATCCAATGGATGTTTAAGTGCTGCCCGAATTAGGGTTATGCTTTGTCATTCGTCGTGAATTCGATGGATGTTTAAGTATCGCACTTTGTCATTCGTTGTGAAGGTTTTAATCTCGTGAGTTATCGTAAATGCTGTATTAGTTACTGACCTAGTTCGTGTGCATTGTTATTTGAATTAGGTTAACAAGCTTATCAGTAGGCTAAACTCTGCTCAAATAAACTTGCAAAGTGAGTCATTCTCTTTTTATCAATTATGTTTTACAATACTCCAAACCATTTTCAAATGTTATAATTACAGGGATTAAGTCGTGGTTATCTTAAATCATTGGCTAGTGGGGTATTGTGCACATTACTAATTTCTCACGGTTAGGCTAATAAATCCTAACAGTGATAAACATCACTACTTGGGGAAAGACCCAATAGTGGTATGACCATCGTCACCAGGTGACATGGCGCCAGATAAAAATAAGATAGAAGCCATTGTAATCGCTCTTATGCTGTAAATTATAATTATGTGTCATTTTGTCAAAATGAATGATTCACCAGTATTTCCCCGCTGACAAAAATATTTTTAAAACATGTTTCAGGCGACCTGCTGTAAATCAAGGAAAACGTGCTACGGAGCACTAACAAGCTTGAAGAGGTGGCTCAGTTAAAATGAATAAACATGTTTTAATAAATCAGGGAATTTCCTAGTAAAATTCCTCTATTGTAAATTACGGGGTTTATCCCGAATTATGAAATAAAATAATCGGGCATTTCAAGTTTTTAAAAGATGCGAAAATCTCCCGCTGTCGCATCAATTAATAAATACCACGGGTTCCTGTCCTGCGGCTCTTGACCGGGTAAAATCGGGGCTGGGGTAGTGACAGGAAAAGGTGGTATCAGAGCCACTGATTTAAGCCTATTAAGTATTTAAGAAATACTTAATCTTACTGATTTCCATATTGTGATTACGTGTTTTATTAATTGACTACTTGTTAGTTACAGTATGGGTAAGCAAAAACTTTCGGACATCTATCGTCAATTAGATAGTATATCAAAAGATAAAGGATCCTCATCCCAATCAAATTCCTCAAGATACTCAGCAGAAACTGAGGAAGGAATATTTGTCCGTAAAGCACAGTTTGAGAAACCACTTTCTCCTAATAAAAGAAATTTGATTATTAGAAAAAGTCAAGAAAAAGTAAAGAAGTCACAACCAAAAGGAGTGATGAATAAGGAAACTCAGAAAATAAGCAATATTCCACCATGGGAAGATGAGTTAGATGAAAAATGGGCAGATCTCTATATGTTAGCCACTGTAGCAGTAAATGCAAAATTTTAAATACCTTGACCTAGTATTAGCACCCATATCATCTACAATCCAGAAACTCTAAAGAAAATTTTACCCAAATAAATAAATTTACAGTAAACCCTAGTATGTTTTAATTTTCAGTTGTCCTTTGTATTAAATTAGTCACACGGTATGCAATAATACTTGAAAGTTTATATGTGAAATTTTATTTTAACTTAGCAATTTGTGTGCATTTTTGCATATATGCTAAACAGCATGAATAAGTTATCTGAAGCCCTTCAGAGTCTCAATCTCTATCCCGTGAAAGTGGAAGTTTCCAAAGACTTTACTGGTTACTTACCCGATGTAGAGGAACCTATGGAATTTCGAGTTCCATCTCCGGAGAAACCAAAGCCTAAGAAAAGGAGAAGATTTGTAGGCTGGAGGCGTCCACGCAGGAGGAAACCATCAACTAGGAAAATTTCCAAAATAGAGAATCCCATATATAAAGGAAAAGGGATTTAGATCAGGGAAGGTTCTAGGCAAACCGAAATGGAAATTGGGGAAAGTTCGATGCAAGTTGAGGAATTGCCACTCCAGGAGGAATTGGATCGCATACTGGCAAGCTGCAATATTCTTAGGCCTATCAATAATAACCTCTACCCTTATCCTACTGAAACCCAACTTCCAATAAACTTAGAACCAGCCATTCCAGACCCTCTGATCCACACCCAACCTCTAGGAGAAATGGACGAGTGGTGGACTAACGACTGGCAGTTTCAAAACCTCCTTAGTAACCCTTATACCTTTTTCCTCAGTTCGACCCAGAACCTGTACCAAACCCGCCAATGAGCAATGAAAACCTAGCTGAACTCCACCATTTTGGCGAAGAGTTGATGGATGCAAGGAATAGAATCCGGGGAATAGGAGAACAGATCTCCTGGAAGTACGACGAGAGGGAACGTCGCTTCTAAGGTGCCCAGGGATAGGATGGTGGTGAAGCTGTGATTGTATAATAGTAATAGCAATAATAAAATAATTCTGTAAATAACTTACGAATAAAACTTTTGTAAGATAAAGGTGTGTACTGATGCATATTATAATATATAAAAATGGCAGTTGAAAAATCAACAATTTGGACTAACATATGTTGTGAAATTATGTGATTTATTTGCATATAGCTATTATTAATTTTATGCTAATAATTTATATATATTAATTATCAGATGGAAAAAGCTAATAATGAACCAGTTAATGAAGTTAACCAATCTGAGCAACACCAGGAAGATCAATTTATGACTAGGCAAGATATCGAGAATATCGTTGCTCAAGGAATAGCCAATGCTATTCCAGCAATCCTTGCTGCTGCCCAGAAACCTGGTGAACCCCAACAACTTATTCCTAGTAAACGTACTCCTGAAGATAATTTCAGTAACAGTGTAAACGGAGGCGGCAACCATATTAATCGCGATAATGGTTCACGGCAGGCCCCACTCCCTAAGAAAATGAAAGCTGCAACGCCTGGTTGCACTTACAAAGAATTTCTTGCTTGTAAACCAGCTGAGTTTGCAGGTAACGAAGGAGCGACTGCTGCACTACGTTGGTTAGAAAAAACCGAAGCAGTAATTATGATAAGTAAATGTGCTGAAGAAGACAAGGTCATGTATGCGTCGCATCTTTTTAAAGAATGGGCGCTAGAATGGTGGAATACGGTACTTCAAGCCAAAGGAAAAAATATGGCCTATACCATGAGTTGGGAAGAATTTAAGCAGCTAATGGAAAGAAAATTTTGTCCCGAATATGAAAAGGAACAAATGGCGAATAAATTCCTGAACCATCGGATGATGGGTGTAGATTGTCGAGGATATACTTCGACATTCTTCGAATATGCGAGAGTAGTACCAACCCTGGCTTCGCTAGAACCGGTGCTTATTTCCCGCTATATTTGGGGATTGATTGGCGAAATCCGTAATATCGTTAAAGCTGCGAGACCTCGCACTATTGACGATGCGGTAGAATTAGCTAACACCCTAACTGATGAATTGGTACGCACAAGTGAAGAAAACCGGAAAAAGGAAGTAGCCCAAAAGATTACCCAAGGATTCCGTATGGGTAACCGTAGTAATTTTAAGAGAAATGGAACTGGGCAATCTTCCACTGTTCCATTTTGCAATGCCTGCAAAAGAAAGCATTTTGGAAGATGCAAAGGGTATTGCAATTTCTGCAAAATCCTGGGGCATCAAGAAGAAGATTGCAGAAAGAAGAAAGCAACAGTTTGCTACAACTGTGGAGAAGCTGGACATTTTAGGCCAGACTGTCCGAAACTGGTCAAACCAGCTAATAACAAAGCCAAACCTGCAGAAGGAACTACAAAGAAGAACATAAGAGCTTTTCAACTCACTACGCAGGAAGCCGAACTAATTCCTGACGTAATAGCTGGTACGTTCCTAGTTCACAACGTTTATGCAAAAGAATTATTTGACTCTGGTGCA
The DNA here is from genome assembly GCA_030545235.1 of Helianthus tuberosus. Classification (NCBI taxonomy): domain Eukaryota; kingdom Viridiplantae; phylum Streptophyta; class Magnoliopsida; order Asterales; family Asteraceae; genus Helianthus; species Helianthus tuberosus. Next base: position 43,396 of record JARYGA010048416.1, on the reverse strand, counting down.
AACCAAAGTTTTATAAATACTTCATTCTGCCAAGCTCTTAATTTACCTCTAACCAACCTTAGGCAAATTTTTACGGTAGAAACAGCCGACGGGAAATCGGTTAACATAAATACAGTTTTGCAGAAAGCAAATATAGAACTTTCAAGTCATAAATTCTCTGCAAACCTGTTACCTATGAATTTAGCGGGATTCGACGTCGTATTAGGAATGGATTGGTTAGTAGCTAATCATGCTCGAATCGTATGTGATAAGAACTCCATAGAAATTCATACACCCACCGGAAAAGTAATTCTGATTACAGGGGACAGGCCGCGAAAACCCATGAAGTTCATTTCAGTAATGAAAGTTGCTAGTTATGAACAAAAGCAAGGAGTAGTGTATATGATTTCAGTAATCATTAACACTAAAGGTAAGGAACTTAAGGAAATTCCGGTAGTATCAGAATACCCAGATGTCTTTCCAGAAGAACTACCTGGATTACCACCCGACAGGAAGTAGAATTTAGGATTCATCTAATTACCGGAACTATACCGATAGCCAAGGCATCTTATCGGTTAGCACCCACAGAAATGCTAGAATTAAAAAGGCAATTAGATGAATTACTAAGTAAAGGATTCATACAACCTAGTTCATCCCCGTGGGGAGCGCCAGTGTTGTTTGTGAAAAAAGAAAGATGGTTCGATGCGAATGTGTATCGATTATAGAGAACTGAATAAGGTTACAATTAAGAATCGATACCCATTAACTAGGATTGATGATCTTTTTGATCAATTGCAAGGAGCTAGATATTTTTCTAAGATAGACTTACGCTCCGGATACCATCAGTTGAAAGTACAAGAAGAAGAAGACATACCTAAAACTGCTTTTAGAACTAGGTATGGTCATTACGAGTTTACAGTCATGCCCTTCGGACTAACGAATGCACCTGCGGCATTCATGGACATGATGAATCGAATCTGTAAACCATATTTGGATAAATTTGTAATTGTCTTCATCGATGATATACTCATTTATTCCAAAAGTCAGGAAGAGCACTGTCAGCACCTGCATGCACTCTTAACATTGTTAAGAAAAGAAAAGCTTTACGCCAAATTCTCGAAGTGTGAATTTTGGCTGCAAGAAGTGCAATTTTTAGGTCACTTGGTGAATCATGAGGGTATTCACGTAGATCCTGCTAAAATAGAAGCAATCACCAATTGGAAGGTTCCACAATGAGCCATGGAAATTAGAAGTTTTCTAGGGTTAGCCGGATATTATAGACAATTCATTAAGGATTTTTCCAAGATAGCTGTACCATTAACTAAGCTAACTTGTAAAGCGATTAAGTTTGAATGGGGACCTAGACAAGAAGAAGCCTTTAGGATTTTAAAGCAAAAGTTAACCAATGCTCCAATTCTAGCCTTACCAGAAGGAACAGAAGATTTTGAAGTTTACTGTGATGCTTCAAAGCTAGGATTAGGATGTGTGCTGATGCAACGCAAAAAGGTAATTGCGTATGCATCAAGACAATTGAAAAAGCACGAGGAAAACTATACGACTCATGATTTAGAGTTAGGAGCCATAATTTTTGCCCTTAAGATTTGGAGACATTATCTGTATGGAAGTAAGTTTACTGTCTATACGGATCATAAGAGTTTAAGATACATATTTGGGCAAAAAGAATTGAACATGAGGCAAAGAAGATGGATGGAAATCCTAAACGACTACGACTGTGATATCCAATATCACGAAGGAAACGCAAACGTAGTTGCAGATGCATTAAGTCGTAAGTATCATGAGAAACAACGACGAGTTCGTGCTCTTAGATTAAATCTGCAATTAGATTTAATGGAACAACTGAAGAATGTTCAGGAAACAGCAATCAAGGATGATGCTGAAGAAATGAAAGGAAGAATAAAGGAATTGGAGCAAGGAGCTGATAGAATTTGGAGATTCCACAAGAAAAGGATTTGGGTACCTAAGCAAGGAGAATTAAGAAATAAGATTTTAGAAGAAGCTCATAAATCTAGGTATACCATGCATCCAGGAAACAATAAAATGTACCAAGACTTAAGAAATAATTTCTGGTGGATAGGAATGAAAAAGGACATAGCTAGATATGTTTCTAAGTGTCTTACTTGTTCACAAGTTAAGGCAGAACACCAGAAACCCTCAGGTCTACTACAACAATTAGAAATGCCTGTATGGAAATGGGAACTCATAACAATGGACTTTGTTACTAAGTTACCCAAAACCAGAAAAGGTAATGATGCGATTTGGGTAATTGTGGATCGATTAACCAAGTCAGCTAATTTTCTACCCATGAAAGAAACCTTTAGCATGGAAAGGTTAGCCAAGTTGTATATAGATGAAGTAGTATCCCTACATGGGGTTCCACTCTCCATTGTATCAGATAGGGATAGTCGTTTCACTTCCCATTTCTGGACAAGTTTCCAAGAAGCTATGGGAACTCGACTAAATCTAAGTATTGCATATCATCCTCAGACAGACGGTTAAAGTGAAAGGACGATCCAAACCCTGGAGGACATGCTCAGGGCATGTGTACTAGATTTTGGTGGAAACTGGGATGACCACCTGCCCTTAATCGAATTCTCCTATAATAATAGTTATCATACAAGCATTGAAGCTGCCCCATTTGAAGAACTGTATGGACGAAAGTGCAGAACTCCAGTTTGCTGGGCAGAAATAGGAGAAAGTCAATTATCAGGTCCTGAAATTGTACAAGAAACTACCGACAAGATCACTCAAATTAAAGAAAGACTGAAAACGGCTCGAGATCGACAGAAGAGTTATGCCGATAATCGACGCAAGCCCTTAGAATTTCAAGTCGGAGATAAGGTACTTTTGAAAGTCTCTCCTTGGAAAGGAGTGGTTCGGTTCGGTAAGAAAGGAAAGCTAAGTCCAAGATACGTGGGACCATTTCCAGTAATCCAACGTATAGGACCAGTTGCTTATCATTTACAACTACCAGAAGAACTAGCTGGAGTACATGATGTATTTAATGTATCCAACCTCAAGAAGTGTTTATCGGAAGAATCACTGGTAGTACCTCTTCGGGACATAGAGGTAAACGAAAAGTTAAAATTTGTTGAGAAACCACTTCAAATAGAAGACAGAAAGATTAAGTTTCTCAAACACAAAAGATTGGTACTAGTTAAAGTCAAGTGGGATTCCAAAAGAGGACCGGAGTACACTTGGGAACTGGAATCAGAGATGAAGCGAAAGTACCCCTACTTGTTCCAGTAAATCTCGAGGACGAGATTTTTATTAAGGTGGGGAGGATGTAACAACTCTCATTAAAACTATTATTTCTTATTATAATTGTCCAATAGGAAACCCTAATTGAGAACCCCAAGTAATTCTACATAAACCCTACAAATTTCAGAACAATCGGAATCAGGATCAGGGCCCCTAAAACTCAGGGGGGGGGAACCCTAGTTAGTATTGACTCGACAGTTTTACGTGTAAACAGAATTTGAACGATCGGTCAACTCAGCAAACCTACCAAGACACGGGGCTACCCTATGGTAGGGTAGTACCCATCGCGCCACGCGACGACCCCTCGCGCCACGCGAGGGAGTCGGTTTTTCAGATATAAATAGGGGAGTTTGGCACTTGATTTCCTGCGTTGGTTCGACGTAAAAACTCAATTCATACGCTGAGTTATTGTCTGTATACTACAAAACACACACAATCACGAAACGCCGCCTCGACAACAGGGTAATAACTCGATCGCTACTACGATTCAATGTCCGATCGATGAAAACTATCCAATGGATGTTTAAGTGCTGCCCGAATTAGGGTTATGCTTTGTCATTCGTCGTGAATTCGATGGATGTTTAAGTATCGCACTTTGTCATTCGTTGTGAAGGTTTTAATCTCGTGAGTTATCGTAAATGCTGTATTAGTTACTGACCTAGTTCGTGTGCATTGTTATTTGAATTAGGTTAACAAGCTTATCAGTAGGCTAAACTCTGCTCAAATAAACTTGCAAACTGAGTCATTCTCTTTTTATCAATTATGTTTTACAATACTCCAAACCATTTTCAAATGTTATAATTACAGGGATTAAGTCGTGGTTATCTTAAATCACTGGCTAGTGGGGTATTGTGCACATTACTAATTTCTCACGGTTAGGCTAATAAATCCTAACAGTGATAAACGTCACTACTTGGGGAAAGACCCAATAGTGGTATGACCATAGTCACTTGGTGACATGGCGCCAGATAAAAATAAGATAGAAGCCATTGTAATCGCTCTTATGCTGTAAATTATAATTATGTGTCATTTTGTCAAAATAAATGATTCACCAGTATTTCCCCGCTGACAAAAATATTTTTAAAACATGTTTCAGGCGACCTGCTGTAATTCAAGGAAAACGTGCTACGGAGCACTAACAAGCTTGAAGAGGTGGCTCAGTTAAAATGAATAAACATGTTTTAATAAATCAGGGAATTTCCTAGTAAAATTCCTCTATTGTAAATTACGGGGTTTATCCCGAATTATGAAATAAAATAATCGGGCATTTCAAGTTTTTAAAAGATCCTGCGAAAATCTTCCGCTGTCGCATCAATTAATAAATACCACGGGTTCCTGTCCTGCGGCTCTTGACCGGGTAAAACCGGGGCTAGGGTTGTGACAAGTACCAACCCTGGCTTCGCCAGAACCGGTACTTATTTCTCGCTATATTTGGGGATTGATTGGCGAAATCCATGATATCGTTAAAGCTGCGAGACCTCGCACAATTGACGATGCAGTGGAATTAGCCAACACTTTAACTGACGGACTAGTTCGTACGCGAGAAGAAAATAGAAAGAGGGAGGTGGCCCAAAAGATTACCCAGGGATTCCGTGTGGGTAACCGTATTTATTTCAAGAAAAAGGGAACTGGGCAATCTTCCACTGTTCCATTTTGCAATGCCTGTAAAAGAAAGCATTTTGGAAGATGCAAAGGGTAATGCAATTTCTGCAAAATTCCGGGACATCAAGAAGAAGATTGCAGGAAAAAGAAATCCACAATCTGCTACAACTGTGGGGAAGCTGGACATTTTAGGCCAGACTGTCCCAAATTGGTCAAACCAGCTGATAACAAAGCCAAACCTGCAGAAGGAACTACCAAGAGAAACGCAAGAGCCTTCCAGTTGACTACTCAGGAAGCAGAACTAATCCCTGACGTGATAGCTGGTACGTTCCTAGTTCACGACGTTTATGCAAAAGTATTATTTGACTTTGGTGCAAACCAAAGTTTTATAAATACTTCATTCTGCCAAGCTCTTAACTTACCCTTAACCAACCTTAGGCATATTTTTACAGTCGAAACGGCAGATGGGAATTCTGTTAACATAGATAAGGTTTTGTGAGAAGGAAAGATAGAACTCTTAGGCCATAAATTCTCTGCAAACCTGTTACCTATGAATTTAGCCAAATTCGATATAGTATTAGGATGGATTGGTTAGTAGCCAACCATGCTCGAATTCTCTGTGATAAAAACTCCATAGAAATTCATACCCCTACAGGAGAATTAGTGATGATTACAGGAGATAAGCCACGAAAGCCACTAAAATTCATTTCAGTAATGAAGTTGGCCAGTTATTCAAGAAAACAAGAGGTGGTGTATATGATTTCAGTAATCATTAACACGAAAGGTAAGGAACTTAAAGAAATTCCTGTAGTAGCAGAATACCTGGATGTCTTTCCGGAAGAACTACCGGGATTACCACCCAATAGGGAAGTAGAATTTAGAATTCATCTAATTCCTGGAACTACACCGATAGCTAAGGCACCTTATCGGTTAGCACCCACCGAAATGCTAGAATTGAAAAAGCAATTAGATGAATTATTAAGTAAAGGATTCATACAACCTAGTTCATCCCCGTGGGGAGCTCCAGTGTTGTTTGTGAAAAAGAAAGATGGATCAATGAGAATGTGCATCGATTATAGGGAATTAAATAAGATTACAATTAAGAATCGATACCCATTACCTAGGATCGATGATCTTTCGATCAACTTCAGGGAGCTAGATACTTTTCTAAGATAGATTTACGCTCTGGATATCATCAATTGAAGGTACAGGAAGAAGACATACCTAAAACTGCTTTCAGAACTAGGTATGGTCATTATGAGTTTACAGTCATGCCCTTTGGACAAACAAATGCTCCAGCAGCATTTATGGACATGATGAATCGGATTTGTAAACCGTACTTGGATAAATTTGTAATTGTCTTCATCGACAATATACTCATTTATTCCAAAAATCAAGACGAGCACTGTCAGCACTTGCATACTCTCTTAACTTTGTTAAGAAAGGAAAAACTTTATGCCAAATTCTCGAAGTGTGAATTTTGGCTACAAGAGGTACAATTTTTAGGTCACATGGTGAATCACGAAGGTATTCACGTCGATCCCTCCAAAATAGAAGCGATCACCAAATGGAAGGTTCCACAATCAGCTATGGAAATTAGAAGTTTTCTAGGGTTAGCTGGATACTATAGACGATTTATTATGGACTTTTCCAAAATAGTTGTACCATTAATGAAGCTAACATGTAAAGCAGTTAAGTTTGAATGGGGACCTAAGCAAGAAGAGGCTTTTAGGATTTTAAAGCAAAAGCTAACAAACACCCCAATTCTAGCCTTGCCAGAAGGAACAGAAGATTTCAAAGTCTATTGTGGTGCTTCTAAGCTAGGATTAGGATGTGTGCTAATGCAACGCAAAAAGGTAATTGCGTATGCCTCAAGACAATTGAAAAAGCACGAGGAAAACTATACGACTCATGACTTAAAATTAGGAGCCATAATTTTTGCCCTTAAGATTTGGAGACATTACTTGTATGGAAGTAAGTTTATTGTCTATACAGATCATAAAAGCTTAAGATACATATTTGGGCAAAAAGAATTAAACATGAGGCAAAGAAGATGGATGGAAATCCTAAGTGACTACGACTGTGATATTCAATATCACGAAGGAAAAGCCAATGTAGTTGCTGATGCTTTAAGTCGTAAGTATCAAGAGAAACAACGACGAGTTCGTGCTCTTAGATTAAGTTTACAATTAAACCTAATGGAACAACTGAAGAATATTCAGGAAACAGCAATCAAGGATGATGCTGAAGGGATGAAAGGAAGAATAAAGGAATTAGAGCAAGGATCTGATGGAATTTGGAGATTCCATAAGAAAAGAATTTGGGTACCTAAACGGGGAGAATTAAGAAATAAGATTTTAGAAGAAGCCCATAAATCTAGGTATACCGTGCATCGTGGTAACAATAAAATGTACCAAGATTTAAGAAATAACTTCTGGTGTATATGAATGAAAAAGGACATAGCTAGGTATGTTTCTAAGTGTCTATCGTGTTCACAAGTTAAGGCAGAACACCAGAAACCCTCAGGTCTACTACAACAATTAGAAATGCCGGTATGGAAATGGGAACTTATAACTATGGACTTTGTTACTAAGTTGCCCAAAACCAGAAAGGGTAATGACGCGATTTGGGTAATTGTGGATCGATTAACCAAATCAGCTCATTTCCTACCTATGAAGGAAACCTTTAGCATGGAAAGGTTAGCTAAATTGTATGTAGATGAAGTAGTATCCTTACATGGAGTTCCACTCTCCATTGTATCGGATAGAGATAGTCGTTTCACTTCCCATTTCTGGACAAGTTTCCAGGAAGCAATGGGAACCCGATTAAATCTAAGCACTGCATATCACCCTCAGACAGACGGACAAAGTGAAAGGACGATCCAAACCCTGGAGGACATGCTTAGGGCATGTGTAATAGATTTTGGTGGAAATTGGGATGACCACCTACCATTAATTGAATTCTCCTATAACAATAGTTATCATACAAGTATTGAAGTTGCCCCATTTGAAGCACTGTATGGACGCAAGTGACAACTCCAGTTTGCTGGGCAGAAATAGGAGAAAGTCAATTATCAGGTCCTGAAATCGTGCAAGAGACCACCGACAAGATCACTCAAATCAAGGAAAGACTGAAAATGGCTTGAGATCGCCAGAAAAGTTATGCCGATAATCGACGCAAGCCACTAGAGTTTCAAGTTGGAGACAAGGTACTCTTGAAAGTTTCTCCTTGGAAAGGAGTAGTTCGGTTCGGTAAGAAAGGAAAGCTAAGTCCAAGGTACGTAGGACCATTCCTAGTAATCAAGCGAATAGGACCAGTTGCCTATCGCTTACAACTACCAGAGGAGCTAGCTGGGGTACATGACGTATTTGATGTATCCAATCTCAAGAAATGTCTATCGGACGAATCTCTTGTAGTGCCTCTTCAAGACATAGAGGTAAATGAAAAGTTAAAATTTGTTGAGAAGCCATTACAAATAGAAGACAGAAAAGTTAAGTTTCTCAAGCACAAGCGACTAGTACTGGTCAAAGTCAAGTGGGATTCAAAGAGAGACCTGAATATACCTGGGAACTGGAATCGGAGATGAAGCGAAAGTATCCTCACTTATTTCAATAAATCTCGAGGACGAGATTTTAAAATAAGGTGGGGAGGATGTAGGGACCTTCAAAAATTTCGCAAAACGACCCATAAGTAGAAACCCGGACCCCTGAAACCCAAATCCATATCAAAAACCAAGAAAACAAGAAATCTGGTATTCAGGCGGGCCGCGTAAGGGTAAAGAATAGCCTCACGCGGGCCGCGTCAACTTATGTTTGACCGGATAAGCGTTCCCAGGCCATGTGGCATACACGTGGCAGCACTACTGATGACACGCTAGCCTTAGTCTACGACTAGGGTTCCTCGCGGGCCGCGTAAAGATCAAGAAGGGGCTTACGCGGGCCGCGTAAACCCCAAATTTCAGCTATAAATTGTTCAGTTCACGAGCAGTTCATCTGTGTCGAAATTTCAATTAAAAACACGAAGAATACTGCTCAAAAGTCGAAAATCATATTCACAGTAGTGAAACGCTGCTACGATACAGGGTATTAACTCGATCGCTGCTACGATTCAATGTTCGATCGATTGAAACTATCCAATGGACGTTTAAGTGCTTCCCAAATTAGGGCTATACTTTGTCATTCGTCGTAAATTCGATGGATGTTTAAGTGTTGCACTTTGTCATTCGTTGTGAGGGTTTTAATCTCGTGAGTTATTGTAAATGATGTATTAGTTACTGACCTAGTTCATGTGCATTGTTATTTAAATTAGGTTACAAGGCTAATCAGTAGGCTAAACTCTACACGTTTAAATCTGCAATGTGAGTCATTCTCTTTTTATCAACAATGTTTTACAATACTCCAATTATTTTCAAAAGTTATAGTTACAGGGATTAAGTCGTGGTTATCTTGAATCACTGGCAAGTGGGGTATTGTGCACATTACTAATTTCTCACGGTTAGGCTAATAAATCCTAACAGTGATAATCATCACTACTTGGGTGAAAGGATCCAATAGTGGTATGACCATCGTCACCAGGAGGTGACACGGCGCCAGATAAAAATAAGATAGAAGCCATTGTAATCGCTCTTATGCTGTAATTTATAACTATGTGTCATTTTATTAAATTTGAGTGACTCGCCAGTATTTCCCCGCTGATAAAATATTTTTAAAACATGTTTCAGATGACTACTGTGAACCAAGGAAAAGTGCTACGTAGCACTAACAAAGCTTGAAGTAGTGGCTTAGTTAAATAAATAAACATGTTTTCCAAACCAGGGAATTTCCTAGTAAAATTCCTCTATTGTAAATTACGGGGTTTTATCCCGGATTATGAAATAAAATAATCGGGCATTTCAAGTTTTAAAAAGATCCTGCAAAATCTTCCGTTGTCAACTCAATTAATAAATACCACGGATTTCTGTCCCGCGGCTCCTGGACTGGGTCAAACCGGGACGGGGGCCGTGACACATTGGTTGAGATGAAGGTAGTGGTGGGTTAGAGAGAGAGGGGGTTCTGAAGGTGGTGATGAAATGTGGAGATGGTGGTGAAGGGTGGTGAGGGTGGGGTAGATGAAGTGGTGGTGGTGGTTTGATTCTTGCTGACAAAAAAATGAGAAAGAAGAAGAGAGAAAGGGGAGATGGGGTAGGGGTGGGGTAGGGGTAGTATAAAGGTGGCCCCACTTGATTTAAATAAATTTCTTTTTACCTTTGAGTTAGTTTTTTAATAATAAGGGCATTTTAGTAATTTCACACCCACTTAACTGAAAAAACTAACCTCTATCCGCGCCAGGGACTATCCGGGAACGAAAATTGAAAAGTTGGGGACTATAGAGATAATTTTAGAAAGTTAGGGACTAAAGGTGAAAAATTTCAAACCACAAGGACTATCCAGGCATTTAACTCTACTTGATATATTTAAAAATGTAAACATATTATAATATTAATCTAAAAAATAATTTTGTATTTTATAACATATAAATATGAATTGTGCCATCAAAATATATATTTAAAATGAAAAGTTCATTTTTCAAATAATAAAACTACAATAATGAAAGATTACTACATTGTAGTTAAAGGAAAATAAATATAAAACTGAAAATTTTTCGGGTATATATTTCATGTAAACAGGTATATAGTTTCGGGTAATCGGGTCGGGTATCACCTAATCTCATACCTGCAAAATATTTTTTTCCATACCCATACCCGGCCCATTGCCAGTCGGGCATCAGGTATACTCGTCCCAAATTCTTCGGATTTCAGGTATGCATGTCGGACTCGGGTATTTTTGCCATCCGTATAGGAAAAGAAGAAGAAAAAAAAGTAAGCATTTTTATCACCAACATAAGACAATAGTGCATGTGTATTTCTTTGTTATTCTGTATAATTCACTCATCTAAGTGACACTTTTTTATGGAAGACAGTTAGGTGTTGTTTGTTTTTTCTTAAAAGCACTTCCTGGTCTCTTTTGTCTGCGCCACGCAAACACGCGCAAACCTTTTGTGTTGCAGAGTATTTATTTTTTAGAAGTGATTTCACTTAAAAACATCTGCTTGTCCTCTTATTCCAGAAGACCTGGCCCCCCCTCTTCTAACATCTTCATACCACTTCCAAACCCTACTTCTCCTTCCTTCTCACCTCTCACCCCGCTCCTCCTCCCAAAACGGCTTCCACCCCATCTCCTCCACCCACTGTCCGCCACCCCTGCTCCAGCCGACACCCCTGCTCCAACCCACCGTCCACCCCTGCTCCAGCCGACACCCCTATCTCCTCCACCCGACACACCGTCGACCTCCACATGTTGCACCGTTCACCATCGACCTCTACCTCCTCTGCCTTCCACCGTTCACCTGCTGCACCGTTCTTCCATCAATTTCAGGTACGATTCAGATCTGGTTCAACACAATCTGGTAGTGGTGGGCTGGATTTGGTTGTAGTGGGAGAGGATTAGGATTTTGAGTTGGGGTTTTGTGAGGGGCTGTGGTGGAGATACGATGGTGGGTGATGGAGATACGGTGGTGGGTTGGGTGGAGAGGTGGTTGTAGGAATTAGGGTTTTGGCAAGGAAGACAGTTTGCAGATGTAGGTTTTAAAAAGACGTTATATAATCAAACAGTTTTTTTGTTACACTCTGCAAACATTTGGTCCCCCTCTTCTCGTACAGACGTTTGCAGATGTGGTCCGCAGACTGCAGACCTTTTACATCTGAATAAACAAATACCACCTTAGTGCAACATAAGCAAAGTGTTGGGAAGTCAGATCGAGTAAAGGCACGATAAAAAGGATAAAGCCGGAAGGTATGTGGTAATATGCCTTGTAGAATTCCATTAATAGCACATCTAGATAGTGCTAAATAAATAAGATAAAATCAGGAAATTCATTTTAGTGGCGAATGTTGTACGAATGAACCAAACTAATAAGTTGGTAAAGAAAAGGGGTCTGTTTATAAACAGTGAAAGATCTCACTAGAAACATCCAAATGGGTGAAAATAACGGATTCACAAAGAATCCGAAAGTATAAAGGTGATGGATTTCGCTAAGTTAAACAAATAAGTCGAAATGACCAGATGGCGTTATTCTGAGTTGCGTAAATTCGCATAAAAGGTACATATGTTGTGTAATTAAAAGATGTTACCATATTTGTCTAATGACACTAACAAATGGTCAAAGTGTGAGTAATGCTTAGAAGGTTACTCAGTTTATGTACATTGGGTTGAAACTCAACAAATTATGTAAGAAAAGGTTTTGAGGACGAAACCTCTTTAAGGGGGGTAGACTTGTAACACCCCGAAAATGGGTTTGGTAATTAACCCATGTTAATACTAAAAGACGGGTAAAATACCGTTAGTGGTAAAAGTAACCCGGTGAATATTAGGATTTTAAATAAATAAACCTAATATTAAATAAAAGTAGAATAAAGGCTTTTGAGGAAATAAAGTTTATAGAAGGCCGACCTAACGGGACTTAAAATAAACTTAGCCATAAATATTCCTGAACCCGCTAAGTTAACTAGGAATATTAAACCTAGTTAATAAGTGGGAATATGGTTAAAAATAAGTAGGTTGTGGCCTACTTAATAACGAACCAAACACGAGGGGTTAAAGTGGGATAACTAGAAAAGTTATTTAACTACACAAAACACAAACACACACACAAATGTGTGTTCTGGATCGATCTCAGGAAAGCTCCCATGGAGCTCAACCCTAAACTTCAACAAAACCCTCAAATTGGAGGATCAAACAAGGGTCAAATTCGGATTTGAACACATAGAAACGGTCACCAAGTCAAGAGGATCGTAAGGTATGTCGAATTTCTAACAATCTTGAAGTTGTAAAAATTGGATAATCATCCTAATCGCGAATTAGGCATGGATTAGAGAAGCTATGGCTAGATTAGTGATGTATATTTGCTTAGGAACAAAACCCTAAGTGAAAATCATACATAACATGCTATGGATTGAATGATTGAATGATTTACCACACTAGGTTAAGTGGGTTTTAATCATATGATGAATTTGATGATATGATTGTGATTAGGATCATCATGCATGTTAGTAATCGGGAAATACTTAAACAATTTGCAAGTTTGAGTATTTGATCATAAGTGATAGTGGTGAATTTTGATGTTAATCTTGGTAAAAATAACTAGTTATGAACTAGTTGTAAATGTGTAAAAATGTATGCACACTAGGTGTTTGTTAAAATGCCTAAGTGAAAACTAAAGTGTTGAAATTAGAGCAAAAACGCGCATTTGAATGATATGGTGATTACGCGTAATATGAAGTGAGAAGGGTTCTAAATATAATGTTGATTTAGACTTAATGTTGTGAACCTTGTAATTTGAAGTGGTTAACTTTAATAAGCTAAGTTAACTAATCATGAAGTCGAATAGTAGTTTCGACGTATGAAATAAGTGAGATGGAATAGTCGTGAATAATTATGACTAATCTAACCATCTTACAATTTGCAATGATAGTTTGACGATTAACAAGCTATGTGAAAGCTTGGGAACAAAGCGGGTGAAACGAAGAAAGAATGACGGAAAAAGCATAATTTGGAAGTAAGGTAAGTATAACTTACACTAGTCTTATATTTTAGGGTATTCTCTTATTGTATTAGTTACGAATAAGATAAATACATAATTGAGGTATGATGTTCCGGCGTGTAAACGTACGGAACAAGATAGTCGAGTATGACAAGAAACCATGTTGATGGTTTAAAAGGAGTTAAATCGGTAATTTGATCATTTTATGACAAATGGAAAATAAATTTTTGAATGGTTGCCTTATAGGGTAAACCAAAACAAACAATAAGGGTAAAACGGTAAATTGGTCATGCATCGACCATAACTATTAGCTTTAAAAGACACTTATGAAGTAAGCCTTAATAGGCCGAAAAGTGTTAAGAAATGAATTATAAGTAAAGCGACCGCACGATGTAAATCGGAGCGAGTCATATAGTCGAGATGAAAATACATGTCATCTCGCCAATATAATCGGTCATTTAGACCAAACGGGTCAAAGGGTGAAGATACCACCTTTTGATAATAGCGACAAATGATTCTTGTCGAGTTATATGATTTCAGGAATAAATGTAGAAATGATATTTGCATCGCTACTATTTAGCGAATATTATAGCAAGGCATTAAATCAGGTCAATACATTGACCCGAGCCAGGTATGTGTAATAGAGTAATGATTCATTGAGAACGTAAGGTTCAATGAGTATTTAATGAAGTCTTAGATAGACAATGGTTACTTAAGTGGGTAAACCGAATGTTTTAAAAGAGGGTAGTGGCGTTTTGAAAAGCATATTAATTTTTCGAGCAAGATCATAATTCAAAAGAAGAATCATGGGTCAAACATGCTCTCAAAAGACCTTGTCGTAATTGAAAGACTAAAAAGGACCAAAACGCCCTTGTTAGCTAATTCGAACAAACAACCTTTAAAGGTTGTTTGGAAACAAGTTTTATGATTTAGTAAATACTTAGATTAAGTATAGAAGTTGAAAGAGGTATTATATTAGTCAAACGGTACTATTTGAGTTTTTGCCGTAAAATAATGATTCGAGAGGTAAAATTTGGTTTATATAGATCACCACATCAAACCCGCCATAAACACAATTGTGGTGGGAGATTATAGGATAAGAAATGTGGTGATGAAATGCTAGAAACAATCGAGAGCGATTTTAGGCTCGAAAGTGCTTAAATACCCTTAACGGGTCAAAATAAGCATACAAGCGAAAACGGGTTTAAATTGTGTAATAAACCTATGATTAGAACCTAATATGGTAGGTAACATTAATTTGTAGAAGTGTATGTAATATAGGAATCAAACAAATACGTTTGTTTGATAAAATGCATAAACGGGTTAAAATTCGGTAAAAAGGTAACGAGTCAAAGGCTTAGAAGTCTCAAACTTTCTTATGTTGGATGTAGGATTTTAACTCCATAAGATGTAGGATTAAATTACGGACGCGTAGGAAAAAGAATCGGGTAAAACGGATCAATAACGAAGAAGTTATGGCCGTTTCCGTGAAATCAGATCGTGCTGAGTATGTACAGCATCAGCTGAAGCAAAAGGCTGTGAAAACAGGGGCTAGGCGTGACGCCTAGGCCCTTGGCGTCACACCTATCCCCCAAACTCCGAAAATTGTTTTTTTTTGTCATTTTTAGCCCCTGTACTTGTTTGAACTTAATATTTGACTATCAAAACTAACTTTTAAGTTGGTTTTGATCATAGATGAATGCCATGAGTGCACGGATGAAGATCAAGCGACGAGCAAGAACCGAACACGATCACGAAATAAGCTTCCGCACTATGTATCGTTATTATGTTAAATGACGAACATACACATGATATGTTGTATACTTTTAAATTGTAAAAAGTTTTAATAAACCCGAAATTTTCCAATGCATATGTAATCTTAATTACATGATTGTTTTTCGTAAATGATACGTAAAACCTCAATCATTAAGAACGGGTGTTACAAGTTGGTATCAGAGCCTTGGTTTAAGAGATTCAAGTATGGTGGGAAAACTATGCTTGGACTTAAACCTTATGCTCTTAATAAAGATTGGTGTTCGGTTCGAAGCTTGATCGCAAGTCCGGTAAGTACAAGTATGTTAATAGTTTAGCATGCTAAAGTGTTGTAAACAACACATAGGTCTATCGTGTGATACACGTTACCCCAATTAAAATGATTGATATAGTTGACGAAAATACGCGCGTTGACGCGTACAGTAGAAAAAGCCTTGTATTACAATACGGGCGATTATTGAAGTTGACGTTACTAACTTTGTGAATGTTTTAGTTTGGAAGTAAGGACACTCGCGTTTGAAGACGACGAGAGTCAAACGAATTGTGGATATGATGATGGAACGGTCCGAAGTATGACGAGAGGAGCATGCTCACCGAGGACTAAATCGCGTAACGACCGCGAACAAGGTTAATGGCAAGGAACGCCCGTTGGGGCAAACATTACCAGGTGCACATTTTAAATAATCGCACAAATAGTAATATGCAACAAATAAGTAGAAATTGAAAGTTGCATATGTAGATTAAAAACTTGGAAAAACCCGAATAGAAAATGTATTCGGGATATTGTTTCCAAGAGAAACAAATAGAGGCGTTACTTACATAGGGCGTGATATGAAAACTATAAAAAGGTCATGTGTGTCATGTGTTAATCGCTTACTCTGGCCAAGTAAGTAGTGGCATATGATACCATGAACTTCTTATGGCGGACACGTTTACATCCGATGTAGTAAGGGCGGTGTGAATGGGACTAACTTAAAAGTACCCAAATGAATCAAATGAGCAAAATAATTTATAATAATGTAAACGCACAGCCGGGTGACGGAAGCGTATTACATTAGGATGATGAGCCCGAGTGAAGGGACAAAGAAGCATGAAAAATGATTTAGACAAGTATTGGGAGGGAGTGTACTTACACTCGAACCCAGAAAACGCAAGCATGAAAAATGATTTAAACAAGTATTGGGAGGGAGTGTACTTACACTCGAACCCAGAAAACGCAAGCATGAAAAATGATTTAGACAAGTATTGGGAGGGAGTGTACTTACACTCGAACCCAGAAAACGCAAGCATGAAAAATGATTTAGACAAGTATTGGGAGGGAGTGTACTTACACTCGAACCCAGAAGACGCAAACATGAAAAATGATTTAGACAAGCATTGGGAGGGAGTGTACTTACACTCGAACCCGGAAAATGCGAATATGTCTCTAAACGAGTCGTTTTTGTAAAACGTCAAACTCGAGGACAAAGTCGGAATATAGAAATGAAGCGAGAGAACCAGTGAGAATCCTCGCGTAAAACAAAGACTGTAAAAGAGTAAATGCCAAGTCGTCAAAATTGCTTGACATAAATTAAAGATAAAACATTAAACTAAAATTCCGTTTTAGTCAAAAACAACGTTTTATCAAACATATATAGTATGAGATGATTGGGAAATAAACCTAAAACACGACGTGACGCGATCACGGTCAGGAAAGTTATGTGAAATAAAATCACATAGTAGCCCGAGAGATGGGTATAAAGTAACTGGACTAACAAGACTAGTCAGTGAGGCCGGTTAAGGTCAATATTTAAATTAAGAAAGTGTTCAACACGCTATCTATATTAAGATTAGCGTGAAATAATCATAGTTGATAAGCGTGTATGACCAAGTGGCCCAATGGCTACTCAGTCAAGCCAAATAATAAAGGTAAGTGAGTACAAAACGGCAGTGATGGTCCATGAGGTCATAATAACGAAAAGTATTGATCGCCTATACTGAGCAATCACAAGGCAACATAAGCAAAGTGTTGGGAAGTCAGATCGAGTAAAGGCACGATAAAAAGGATAAAGCCGGAAGGTATGTGGTAATATGCCTTGTAGAATTCCATTAATAGCACATCTAGATAGTGCTAAATAAATAAGATAAAATCAGGAAATTCATTTTAGTGGCAAATGTTGTACGAATGAACCAAACGAATAAGTTGGTAAAGAAAAGGGGTCTGTTTATAAACAGTGAAAGATCTCACTAGAAACATCCAAATGGGTGAAAATAACGGATTCACAAAGAATCCGAAAGTATAAAGGCGATGGATTTCGCTAAGTTAAACAAATAAGTCGAAATGACCAGATGGCGTTATTCTGAGTTGCGTAAATTCGCATAAAAGATACATATGTTGTGTAATTAAAAGATGTTACCATATTTGTCTAATGACACTAACAAATGGTCAAAGTGTGAGTAATGCTTAGAAGGTTACTCAGTTTATGTACATTGGGTTGAAACTCAATAAATTATGTAAGAAAAGGTTTCGAGGACGAAACCTCTTTAAGGGGGGTAGACTTGTAACACCCCGAAAATGGGTTTGGTAATTAACCCATGTTAATACTAAAAGACGGGTAAAATACCGTTAGTGGTAAAAGTAACCCGGTGAATATTAGGATTTTAAATAAATAAACCTAATATTAAATAAAAGTAGAATAAAGGCTTTTGAGGAAATAAAGTTTATAGAAGGCCGACCTAACGGGACTTAAAATAAACTTAGCCATAAATATTCCTGAACCCGCTAAGTTAACTAGGAATATTAAACCTAGTTAATAAGTGGGAATATGGTTAAAAATAAGTAGGTTGTGGCCTACTTAATAACGAACCAAACACGAGGGGTTAAAGTGGGATAACTAGAAAAGTTATTTAACTACACAAAACACAAACACACACACAAATGTGTGTTCTGGATCGATCTCAGGAAAGCTCCCATGGAGCTCAACCCTAAACTTCAACAAAACCCTCAAATTGGAGGATCAAACAAGGGTCAAATTCGGATTTGAACACATAGAAACGGTCACCAAGTCAAGAGGATCGTAAGGTATGTCGAATTTCTAACAATCTTGAAGTTGTAAAAATTGGATAATCTTCCTAATCGCGAATTAGGCATGGATTAGAGAAGCTATGGCTAGATTAGTGATGTATATTTGCTTAGGAACAAAACCCTAAGTGAAAATCATACATAACATGCTATGGATTGAATGATTGAATGATTTACCACACTAGGTTAAGTGGGTTTTAATCATATGATGAATTTGATGATATGATTGTGATTAGGATCATCATGCATGTTAGTAATCGGGAAATACTTAAACAATTTGCAAGTTTGAGTATTTGATCATAAGTGATAGTGGTGAATTTTGATGTTAATCTTGGTAAAAATAACTAGTTATGAACTAGTTGTAAATGTGTAAAAATGTATGCACACTAGGTGTTTGTTAAAATGCCTAAGTGAAAACTAAAGTGTTGAAATTAGAGCAAAAACGCGCATTTGAATGATATGGTGATTACGCGTAATATGAAGTGAGAAGGGTTCTAAATATAATGTTGATTTAGACTTAATGTTGTGAACCTTGTAATTTGAAGTGGTTAACTTTAATAAGCTAAGTTAACTAATCATGAAGTCGAATAGTAGTTTCGACGTATGAAATAAGTGAGATGGAATAGTCGTGAATAATTATGACTAATCTAACCATCTTACAATTTGCAATGATAGTTTGACGATTAACAAGCTATGTGAAAGCTTGGGAACAAAGCGGGTGAAACGAAGAAAGAATGACGGAAAAAGCATAATTTGGAAGTAAGGTAAGTATAACTTACACTAGTCTTATATTTTAGGGTATTCTCTTATTGTATTAGTTACGAATAAGATAAATACATAATTGAGGTATGATGTTCCGGCGTGTAAACGTACGGAACAAGATAGTCGAGTATGACAAGAAACCATGTTGATGGTTTAAAAGGAGTTAAATCGGTAATTTGATCATTTTATGACAAATGGAAAATAAATTTTTGAATGGTTGCCTTATAGGGTAAACCAAAACAAACAATAAGGGTAAAACGGTAAATTGGTCATGCATCGACCATAACTATTAGCTTTAAAAGACACTTATGAAGTAAGCCTTAATAGGCCGAAAAGTGTTAAGAAATGAATTATAAGTAAAGCGACCGCACGATGTAAATCGGAGCGAGTCATATAGTCGAGATGAAAATACATGTCATCTCGCCAATATAATCGGTCATTTAGACCAAACGGGTCAAAGGGTGAAGATACCACCTTTTGATAATAGCGACAAATGATTCTTGTCGAGTTATATGATTTCAGGAATAAATGTAGAAATGATATTTGCATCGCTACTATTTAGCGAATATTATAGCAAGGCATTAAATCAGGTCAATACATTGACCCGAGCCAGGTATGTGTAATAGAGTAATGATTCATTGAGAACGTAAGGTTCAATGAGTATTTAATGAAGTCTTAGATAGACAATGGTTACTTAAGTGGGTAAACCGAATGTTTTAAAAGAGGGTAGTGGCGTTTTGAAAAGCATATTAATTTTTCGAGCAAGATCATAATTCAAAAGAAGAATCATGGGTCAAACATGCTCTCAAAAGACCTTGTCGTAATTGAAAGACTAAAAAGGACCAAAACTCCCTTGTTAGCTAATTCGAACAAACAACCTTTAAAGGTTGTTTGGAAACAAGTTTTATGATTAAGTAAATACTTAGATTAAGTATAGAAGTTGAAAGAGGTATTATATTAGTCAAACGGTACTATTTGAGTTTTTGCCGTAAAATAATGATTCGAGAGGTAAAATTTGGTTTATATAGATCACCACATCAAACCCGCCATAAACACAATTGTGGTGGGAGATTATAGGATAAGAAATGTGGTGATGAAATGCTAGAAACAATCGAGAGCGATTTTAGGCTCGAAAGTGCTTAAATACCCTTAACGGGTCAAAATAAGCATACAAGCGAAAACGGGTTTAAATTGTGTAATAAACCTATGATTAGAACCTAATATGGTAGGTAACATTAATTTGTAGAAGTGTATGTAATATAGGAATCAAACAAATACGTTTGTTTGATAAAATGCATAAACGGGTTAAAATTCGGTAAAAAGGTAACGAGTCAAAGGCTTAGAAGTCTCAAACTTTCTTATGTTGGATGTAGGATTTTAACTCCATAAGATGGAGGATTAAATTACGGACGCGTAGGAAAAAGAATCGGGTAAAACGGATCAATAACGAAGAAGTTATGGCCGTTTCCGTGAAATCAGATCGTGCTGAGTATGTACAGCATCAGCTGAAGCAAAAGGCTGTGAAAACAGGGGCTAGGCGTGACGCCTAGGCCCTTGGCGTCACACCTAGCCCCCAAACTCCGAAAATTGTTTTTTTTTGTCATTTTTAGCCCCTGTACTTGTTTGAACTTAATATTTGACTATCAAAACTAACTTTTAAGTTGGTTTTGATCATAGGTGAATGCCATGAGTGCACGGATGAAGATCAAGCGACGAGCAAGAACCGAACACGATCACGAAATAAGGTTCCGCACTATGTATCGTTATTATGTTAAATGACGAACGTACACATGATATGTTGTATACTTTTAAATTGTAAAAAGTTTTAATAAACCCGAAATTTTCCAATGCATATGTAATCTTAATTACATGATTGTTTTTCGTAAATGATACGTAAAACCTCAATTATTAAGAACGGGTGTTACACCTAGAGAGTAAATTTAGTTTTGTTTATTAACTTTTTGAACTACCCTATTTTAAACGTGACCTTGGTTTTATTTTTATTGTTTTTCCTTCAACATGTATTACTCTATTAGAATCCATATAGTAGTTGTCATCTTTGAGTATCTAGAATAGGGTACGTAAAGTTGTATTTTGAAATAATATAAAGTTGTAGGTACGTAACTTGTAAGATTAATTGATTAGACGATTGATACTTCTTGTCTTGTTGTAGGCCTTTTTCAATTCTTTTACTATCAAAGTGGACTTAATTATATAATAGACAAATTTGTATTTTGAAATTCAAAATTAAACTAGAAGTGCAATGTTTATTTGTCTCTTGTGAAATTAAAAAAATAGATATATTACAAAATTTGTTTATGTATATAACCAACACTGTGAAAGTCATATTACTAACACATAATCAACATAAATGGTTATAATTTTTAGAACACATGAAGAAATTTGTTTGATGGTACTTATGTAAAGTTATATATATACCATTTTGTATGAAATAAATACAAAGTTTTTTGTAAATATGAATCATTGAGCAAACATTTTAAGTGATTTACATTTGTTCTTTATTTATTGTAATGAACTTAGCTCTATATATAGGTATGCATTTTCCCATTCTATGTTAAGTTAGATCATCAACAAAAGCAATATGGTGGGTGTTTGGGATTCCTTCTTAGAAATGACTTGTTAACTTATATAAGTCATGAATGAGAAGTTAGAAATTCTGACTTCTCAAAAATGCCTTCTCAATACACAAAATCCTCTAAAATAAGCTAACTCAAACACTCAAAAAACAACTTATTAACTTTTTAAGTCAATAAGTCATAAGTTGCTCCAAAATAAACTAACCCAAACACCTCATGATTTTGTCTTTAGACTAAAAAGAGTCGAGACCTGTTTTCTCACTTTCTATATTTATCTTTATTCTAAATATATTATAAACTTGTATTTTAGAATATAATATTATAAATTATATGTACATAATATAAGATATTTTTTTTTACAAATGCGAAGCAGATATAAAACATAGTAGCATCATTTTTGTGTTTAGTTAATTAATTAAAGGGAGATAAAAAAAACTTTGAGTGAAGCAATATCAAGATGAGTTTTAAAGGTGTTTTAGTTTAAATGGTTGAGATATCTAGTCTCATGAAGGCTATCAATGTAATTTTAAAAGTGTATTTAGAGGGTGTGAGAGTTAAATCTATTTTTATTTTTGAAGTGCGAACTAACATACTCTCAATATTGTTATACATGCGCTTGCGTTAGGTAAGATTTGAACTTTTTACCTTTTGGATATAATGAATGTACCTTACAACCACATCATGTCCATTAAAGACGCATGTGTGCTAATTATTTCCCCTATGTTAATTTGTAATATTTCTTTGTGTGTGATTTTCACTATTTAACTTTGTATCATCACTATAGCTTTTTGTGCAACTTATTCAAGCAAAGTCTTTCATGTTTACTTTGATTGCCTTGAATTGAGTGTCTCACATACATAATTCAGCAATTATTGTTGGTATATGTAAAAATGTATAGTTATGGTCTAAAACTAAAATATATAGATTTTTAAACTCGGTACTTTTTATATAATCTCGATACTAAGATGTATCAAAAGTAATACTAATATAAGATTAGTTTGGAGTTGCTTGGGATTGAATATTAAAATTTCTTATAAGATTATTGTTTTTTTGATATAGCAAATAGTTATAAGTAAACAATTTGGAAGTCCTTTTCATTCAAATCGTAGATCCATGAATAAAATCGATAGTTATTGTTAATTATTACGTTGTATTATTGTAAATTCAAATCTAGAAATCCATGGAAAACACTATTCAATTTGAGTGTCCAATAGGTGAATACCATGTGGTATCCATTAATACATATGTTTTTTTTTAATAATTTCACAAGCTATATGCAAAGCCGGCTATGATGGTGTGCGGGGAGGACCTCCACACAAGGCCCGTGATTTCGAGGGGCATGTGAATTTTTAAAAAAAAATCGATATATATATATATATATATATATGTTATTTTTTTTTAAATTGTAAGTACATACCAATTCTAGTATAGGCCCGTTATCAAATATTATTCTATGGTTTATAATTTAGTCCACTTCACATTAGGTTTATTGGGCTCAATACTAATATGATTTTAATAAAAAAAAAAAACACGACGGCAATTGATGTTGAATCGCCGTTGATTATTGAAAATTTATTGGTCTCCTAGAATCTGAAAGGACGAACAAAAAAACTCATCAGACGAAGAACATCATCAATTTATCATTCATCAGAACTTCGTTCGCCTGGGCTGGGCGATTCAGACGATGCTGGCCTGCTGCGAACAAGAACAACATCAGAAGCTGTTGGCCTGCTGCAAACAAGAACAACATCACACGCTGATTCCGAAATTCCAATTTCCGAACATCAGAAGATTCAGAACTCAAGAGGTCCGTTCGTTTAGTGTTATTGACTTATCGTGTAATTGTGTTAAATTGTTAGTCTGTTAATTGTTGTTAAGCTTTGATTGTGACTATTGAGTATAAGATTAAGATTATTGATTGTTGTTGAGTATGGAATTCTTGATTAATCTTGAAATTGTGATTGTGAAACATCGATCATTCTTGTTAATTGAACTTTGATTATTCGTGTTAGGCGTTAATGGCTCCTAAACAAGCATCCGGATGGCAAAAACGGCAAAAGAGGAAACGAGGGGTATGTACAAATACTATGATTGGTTAGCTATTAACTTATTAGCTATTATGGTATTTAACTCATTATAAAACTATGATTTTGTCATTATCATAATTGCATTGTTTATCAAATACTACAAATTTTGTCATTCTCGTAATTGTATTGTTTATCGTTGAAGCATATGGGCACATTTTTCGAGCTCGAACATGGTACGTGAATCTCAGAGACGCCACTGGCTATATGTACAATTATCTTAGTAAGAATACAAAATTATTAGAATGTATATCTCTTATGTATTTAGTTGATGTATTTTAGGAGATAATTGTGTGGTCAATCTTTTCCATTGTAATATGTATATACACTCCCTATTTAAAGGGATCTGATCAATGAGAAAGACACGAACAATATTCTGAGAACCATAACTATTGTTATGGTATCAGAGCCATAACCCTAGCCATTCATCATCGTTTTTTTTTCTGTCTCGACAGAAACCATGACCGACAAATCGTCATCTTCTTCGGATCCCAAAACCCCATCCCTTCATCCTGCTTACACTGTCACCAATATCCAGAATAAAGTCTGTACTCTCGATAGCACCAAAGTTACGTACTCATACTGGGTTAAGCTCTTCAAATTGCATGCTAAAGCTTACAAGGTTTTGGATCACATAGACGGCACCGCTCCTCCAGAAGAAATCGACGATAACTACAGTTCTTGGTATGAAATTGATGCTCTTATTCTACAGTGGATATACACCACTTTATCTGATGAACTCATGGTGAGGGTTCTCGAACCAGATACTACGGCACTCTCCACATAGATTCACTTGGAGAATATTTTTCTTAATAATAAAGGGTCACGTGCAACGAATCTTGAGCATGACTTCACGACTCTCACACTTGGAGCATGCTCCTCGTTGGATGATTATTGCCAAAAGCTAAAAGAAATCGCCAATCAACTTGGTGATTTTGGGTTTCCGGTGAGCGAAGCATGACTTGTCATGCAACTAGTTTGAGGTCTCCCAGCCGAGTATGAGGTTACTACTGCAATTATTAATCAAAACGCACTTACATGGGATGAAGCAAGGACAAGTCTACAACGAGAGCAACAACGGCAGGCGGCTAAGCTACAACAAACTCAATCAGTTTTGGTTACGCCACAAAAACCCACTTCCTCGACCCAAGAATCTAACCAAAATCAGCCCACTCAACAACCTGCACAACCCGATCAAAACCAAAACCATAGCTACTATCAAAACAATTATGACCCCAGCCGTGGTAAAGGCCGTGGACGAGGATACCGGGGAGGATGTGGTCACGGCAGAAATCGTCAACAAACAAACACATGGTGGCAAAATACTCAGCATGCTCCCTATAGTCAGCAAGCACCACCATCCCAATATGGCACCTGGCATGTCCCACCAAGACCTTATCCGTCCCAAGCATGGGCTCCCTCTCAGCCACCCAGCCCATATTCTCAACCACAATACAACCAAGCCCACATGGCTTATCAACAGGCCCAAATACCACAACTCACCCAACCTGTCAATACCATGCCCAATATGCCGCCTCCTCCCACTGCCCAATATACCGATCCAAATGGCTTCAATGCTCTCATCCCAAGCGACACTGCTACTGCACTTTCAATGATGCAAATAAGTCCACCGGGCCCGACTTGGAAAATGGATACAGGCGCTTCTTCGCACATCACGGCCAACCCCGGTAAATTAACTACTCCTTTGTCTATTTCCTCTAGTACTATTTTTGTTGGCAACGGCCAAAAATTGCCAATTGCAGGATCTGGAAATAGCCTTCACACTGTTGCCAATCACACCTATCACCTAAACAATGTCCTTCACTCTCCATCGGCCATCAAAGATTTAATTTCTGTTCGTAAATTTACTCGTGATAACCAAGTTAGTGTCGAATTTGATCCTTTTGGTTTTTCTTTGAAGGATCTCAAGACGGGCAACCATCTTTCGCGCCATAATAGCACGGTGGACCTATATCCTTTCACGCCGCCTTCTTTTGCTTGTGCAGGCCCGGCTTTGTGGGTTGGGCAGCCCGGGCAGACGCCAAGGCCCAAAAGGTTTATAGGGCCCAATAAAAATTTTGGGTCAAGATTTTTAAATGAGCACTGTTATCTTAAATGTTTAATAAATGACTTTAGTAACAAAAAATGAAGCTAGTTCAATGATTAAGATACTCAAATTTGAAAACTAAGGTCATGAGTTCTAAACCCTTCCTTTACATTTTTATTTCCTAAACAATTTTCAGTTAATCCCATGCATTTTTTATTTCCTAAACTATTTTGAACTATCAATTCACTTAATTAATTGACTCTTCGATCTTGTTAACAAGATGATTATATGATTAATTGGTTAATGTTTTGGGTTATAATCTTGAGGTTATGAGATCAAACCCCATGATTAGCATGTCATATTGTGGTTTCTTGATATATATTTGATGAGTTTATATTATGCCAATTTTTTTTTTCGCCCGAGGCCCAAAATTTTTTTATCATTCTCGGAGACGGCCCTGTGCTTGTGCATCTATCTCTTCACCACCTCCTTGGCATAACCATCTCGGTCATCCAGGAGCAACTATTTTAGATTATCTTTCGCGTCATAATTTTATCCATTGTAATAAAAATGCTACTTCTTTGGTTTGTTCATCATGTCAACTTGCGAATAGTCATTGTTTACCTTTTAATGATTCAAATTCTATTACCTTTGCTCCATTTGATTTGATACACTGTGATTTATGGACCTCTCCTATTTTAAGTAAATCTGGATACCACTACTACATGGTCTTCATAGATAATTTCACCCAACATGTTTGGGTCTACCCATTAAAATTTAAATCTAACACCTTTACTACCTTCGTTAAATTTCATAAACTTGTCTACACTCAATTTAATTGCCTTATTAAAACGTTTCAATGTGATCTCGGTGGCGAGTTTGACAACCATAATTTTAAGAATTTTGCATCACAAAATGGCATGGTTGTTCGCTTTTCTTGCCCACAAACTTCACCCCAAAATGGCAAAGCCGAATGGATGATTCGCCGTCTTAATAATATCATTCGGGCTCTTCTCATCCATGCCCGTCTTCCTCCCACCTTTTGGGTAGAATCCCTACATGCCTTCGCCTACTTACACAACATTTTATCCACCACTAAACTTAATCATCTCACACCCGCCTTTGCCCTTTACCAACGGCACCCTACGTATGATCATTTAAGAGTGTTCGGTTGCGCATGTTATCCAAACTCCTCGGCAACCCAACCCAATAAACTTCTTCCTCGGTCTACCCGATGTATTTTCCTTGGCTACCCTTCAAACTTTCGGGGTTATCGGTGTCTTGATCCTAGTACCGGTCGGGTCCATATTTCTCGTCATGTCAATTCCGATGAGGCTGATTTTCCATTTAATACTACTACCCATCGGGCCGACTACACAATTTTTGATGATGACACCTTACCCGTTCAACCCTCACATTATTCGGCTCCTCCACCGACCCCACATCCTATTCCAACCACTCCTACAGCCCAACCACACTCCTCAACCGGCCCAAACCATCCTACTACCTCCCCACTAGGCCCATACCATACCACAACCTCCCCAACAACCACTTCTCCTACGGCCCACCCATCTGTAACACCACCCCATTCGCCTATACCTACCCAACAGCCCCATTCACCAATACCTGCTCCCAACCCACACCCCATGGTCACTCGTGCTAAAGATGGTATTTTCAAACCCAACCCTAAATTTAATCTTGCCACTACATCCGCTGCTTCCAATATCTATTCACTTCCAACTTCATATCATAAGGCATTTTTAGATCCTAATTGGAAAAAGGCTATGGCTAGTGAATTTAGTACTTTACAGGTAAATCAGACATGGGAGCTAGTTCCAAAACCGGCTAACTCACCTACTATATGGTGTATGTGGTTATTTCGTCAGAAATTTAAAGCTGGTGGAACTCTTGAGCGATACAAGGCTCGACTTGTGGTGAATGGGAAATCACAAACACTGGGTATTGATTGTCATAACACTTTCAGTCCAGTTGTCCAGCCAGCATCCATTCGCACTGTGTTAAGTCTGGCTATTTCTCGCAACTGGCCTATTCACCAATTGGATGTCAAAAATGCATTCCTTCATGGGCACTTAGAGGAAAATGTTTATATGCATCAACCCTCGGGTTTTGTTGATACGTCACGACCTAATTATGTTTTTCGTCTCAAGAAGTCCCTATATGGCCTCAACCAGGCGCCTCAAGCATGGTACACCCGCTTCGCCAGCTTTCTTTTGTCGCATGGTTTTCGTAGCAGTCTTTGTGATTCGTCACTTTTTATTTATCAGCGGGGCTCTCGGTTGGCTTATTTATTATTGTATGTGGATGACATAATTTTAACCGCCTCAGACTCCTCTTTGTTGAGTTCCATTATTACCATGCTCTCCCGGGAATTTGCTATGACAGACTTGGGGCACCTACATCATTTTTTGGGCATTACAGTCACTCGTGACTTTAAAGGATTGTTCTTATCTCAATCCCAGTACACCCGAGACATCCTACATCGAGCTAATATGACCGGGTGTAAACCATGTGCCACCCCGTGTGATACCACGTCCAAACTTAGTGCGTCGGATGGTGAACTCATGACTGATAGCACCTTGTATCGTAGCCTGGCTGGTGCGCTCCAATATCTTACCTTCACTAGACCCGTTATCACCTATGCAGTTCAACATGTATGTTTATTCATGCATGCTCCACGAGAACCACATTTTGCCTTCCTTAAACGTATACTAAGGTATCTTCAAGGCACTATCAACTTTGGTCTCCATTTGTCAGCTTCCTCATCTAATACCCTAACGGCTTATTCCAACGCCGACTGGGGGGATGCCCTGATTCTCGGCGTTCAACATCAGGTTATTGCGTCTTCTTGGGTAACAACCTGGTCTCTTGGTCATCTAAACGTCAGCCGACAATATCCCGTTCTAGTGCAGAAGCTGAGTATCGTGGGGTTGCAAATGTTGTTGCTGAAACAAGCTGGTTACGTAACTTACTCCTCGAACTCCACGTTCCTATCTTAAAAGCAACAATTGTTTACTGCGACAATGTGTCCGCTGTATATCTGTCCGAAAACCCGGTTCAACACCAGCGCACGAAACATGTGGAGTTAGACATTCATTTTGTTCGAGAAAAGGTTCGGATTGGTCATGTCAAGGTTCTTCACGTTCCATCCTCCTACCAATATGCAGTTATCTTCACGAAAAGATTACCTCGCACGTTGTTTGAAGAATTTCGGTCCAGTTTGAGCATTCATTCTTTTCCCGCTCAAACTGCGGGGGACTATTATAATGTATATTTCTTATGTATTTAGTTGATGTATTTTAGGAGATAATTGTGTGGTCAATCTTTTCCAATGTAATATGTATATGCAATCCCTATTTAAAGGGATCTGATCAATGAGAAAGACACGAATAATATTCTGAGAACCATAACTATTGTTAAAAATAACTCTTACGGTTTAGTCTGAATTTTAAATCAGTTAGATTCGATACTATATTGGTACAATAAAGTATATTTTTCTAAGATAATTGAGTAAAGTTGATAAAATAAAAGAAATCATAACATTTATATATTGATTTTACGTATATTTTTGTCAGTGTAACAACCTTTTGGACATTTGAAAATTCGTTTTTTTAATAGTCTACATTTTATGAGTTAACATACCACCACGCATGTGTGTGATTTAACACCTTTACGTCTATTTTTTGTTCGATTTAACGGTTCCGCTGCAACGCTCGTATATAACACTTGTTCTAATTCTAAAATATAACAAAATAAATTAAAGAGAGGGGAAATGAAAAAAAAGAAAAACAAACAAAAACCCCCTTCGACCGGCGGTCGAAGCAATTTTTTTTTCTTTTGGTAAACCACTATTCCTTTGTGGGATTATTGCCTAAAGATGCTATTTTGTACCATCTGACTGCTATCTCAAAAACTTTTGAGTTTGAGATGATGTTTTTTTAATAAAATATGTAATTGCATATTTGACAACTGTCATTGGATCATTAAAAAAAAAAGATGAGCATCCTAGGTTAATCTCATTAACTAAATTAATGGATTCTTATGAAAAGTAATATCCAAATTTATAAGTTGACTATGATTTAATCACCTAGAAAATAAGATAAAAAATGTTAATTCCATAGATAGGTTTATATTACAGTTTTGATCCTTATAAACTATAGGAACTAGGTTCACTTCTTATAAAATATAATTACAAAATATATAATAAGTAGACTCTCGTTCTTCGTAGGAAATATCATAGTACAATACCGGTTGCAATAACTAAATAAAAGAATATAAAATATAATTTTATATACCAATCTTGATTCAAAACGCATCTCTTGTGGGTCCTTCACGCGCATTTGATAGCATCCTAGACTCGAGTATTCATTATCTTGAGTCTTGAAAAATATTCATTGACTGCAACAAAGAGCACACTAAAACGTTTACGATTTTGGTTGAGGCACGTGTTCAACACGCTTCCCTTAAAACAGATTTCGTGCATCTACTAAAGACGACGCGTCTGTCTCCCTGGGTACAACAGCCGAAGCAGTATGTACTGCCGGAGATGGCCACGCGCCCGAGGTTACACCGGATAGAATTATAGTGCTAGAACTTGTGGGAAATAATGATATGAAGATGATGAAATCGAATAGAGAAAACATATCTCTCTAAGTACCCAACACATGGGTTTTCAAGTATCTCCAAGAACTCTTCTATTTTTTTTTTCTTCTAAAAATTCCACTTTCAATTCTCTAAATGTAATTAGTTTCATCAAGTTAGTCACATAACCTACTTTGCATATAAGAGATATGGGGTAGAGAAGAGTCACCTTATTAGAGATTTTATTAGAAAAATAAACTTTAATAAAAATTAATAAATTGACATAAAAACTCTACTAAAAGTCTCACTTTATTAGAGACATAAACTCTAATAAAAACTAATAAATTGATATAAAAACTTTGCTTAAGAGTTTATCACCCATATGAAGAGTCTAGTAAATAATTATAATTTTACTAAATTATAATTTCACTAAATTAATATCCATTCACACCATCTAAATTTCCAACAATCCCCCATATGAATGGAGATCGTTCAAAACACATAAAGTTTCCAATGGAACCTCGACAATTGAGTTTTGCATGCGATAGGTAGGTGTTACCCTTTGAACCTTCGCTCATGAAAAGCACTTAGCCCACTAGTTCTGAGTAGATCTCGATGTCTTTGAACTCGTCTGCCGTTTGTGTAGACAACAATACACTTCACACAAGACTCTTCCTAGCCGGGTCATCTCCTCATAGTCGTGTCCAATAATGGTCGTGCAACACTTTCCTGGTTCTACGAGAGCTCTAGGAATTGTGCCCTCAATTCCATTCGAAGCGACCTCACTTCTCTCTAACATAGGTGATTCTCCTTAAATCATTAAAAGCATTGTAGTTATCGTGATTTATCCAAATCATTTACCACATATTATACTTAGCCTCATTCTTTGTCACTAAATATCATAGGAATAGACTAGGACGTATTTAACCACCCTTTTATACTTTGGGGGTATGTATAGCCATATATACTAGCTTATACATATCATTTATGCCCCCATAGTGACCACCTTTAGGCATATGAGTTAGTTGTCCTATTGAACTTAGATCTTGGGATCTCCAGTCAACTAAGTTAGGTGTCCTTCACATACCATTTTTCCATGGGCTTTAGTCTCATTCCACAACTTGATCTCTAATAAACCCTCGGGTTGTTGGATCCATAACATTAACAAATAACTTTGCATATTTGAGATCAGTTGTCATGATGTGCTCTTAACTCGTAAGTTAATTTTGCCTATTGTCAACTTCTAAGACTATAACCTCAGTGGCCATCTGAATCTGGTTATAATATATGTCTTTGTAAGATACGCTTATCATTTAAGGCAAACACAACTCCATTATGCACTACGACCATTGTGTCCTCCACATAGTCGTCTGTTTGCAATGTTAGATTGGATTACAAAATCCTTATTGCCAAACTTTTATGATACAAATGCTAGACACCGCCACATTTAAGTATTATAGTATATCATCCAGATGGGGTAATGAAAACCATTTCTACATACCCTTATAGGGTTGTTTCTAAATGGATCCTCCCCCACATTTCTTGCCATTTGATCAACATTTTCGTAACTTCACTTATGACGACATTTATACACATATGATTGAACAAGATCAACCTCATTGTATCAGTGAATTCAACTCATACTGCATTAGCTTACATAAGCTTCTGAGCTAACTAAAGCAACACATGCCATTGTCATAAGTTTGTCACCAACTTAGAATAATTCTAATTTAACATCTAGAATAAGCTTAGACAATGAGTTCTCCTTATTAGCTTTTCGAACAAACTCTTAAAAAGTTACATGTCTTTTCCTTATAATGAATGAAAATTCTCCCTCAACTTTGTCTATACACAAATTATTTTTGTGTTCATACACATCTGAATGTTTAGAGTTAATTAGTCTCCGTCAAGACCCATAATTAACCAAGTACTAGTCTAGCATGCTTTAGACTACAATACTTTAGCATGTGAACAGAAGATGCATTATTCTAATTCTTCACAGCCCTAAGGATATCATAATATCACTTTGCAACATTCATCCATTGTTAAGACAAAATAATGAGACTTATTCATAATCCTAAAACATCAATATTTAGGAAGGTCTCACAAATTATTGTATATAGCACATAGCTAAATTTCATCATTCATTTAGGAACATAACTTGTTTACCTTTGATCTCCAACATTCTACCATTGACTCATAAGTACTTAAATATAAGTCTTAATCCAAGTCACTTGGTGAACACATTCATCACCAACAAGATGAATGTTTCTCGTCTACGATCACTATTATGTGTGAGATAGAATCAACTAGATCAACACTCAACAACATGGCATTCATAATTTGCCATAAGTTATTTGTACACATCTATTGTTGTTCATTAGGATATATGTATATTTAGGATGCTCTCCTAAATGAAGGTAAAATCTCCATATAGATCTAACAATAATCAAGTGGTAGACGCATCTACTTATAAACCTCGCAAGATTTATTAAAGGTATACAATAACATATAGTACTTTTACTTTCATATGTTAGAATTCACACTTGTGACTTTTCCAATGACTTCTAATAAAGTATGTCGACATGAATGTTGTTAGTGTATTTCATCTCAATACACTCACTACGTTCTTTCATTACTCACTCATGATGTGGGTATACATTTGATGTTTTGTTTTTGACTTTTAGTCAATGTAACAACTCTCAAGTTATTTATGTCCAAGTATTTTCATGTGCTATCCGTTTAAAACCATATTCTTTTAAACAATGTATAACCGACGTTATAATTATTTTCCACAAAAATAATTTATACGTCACAACCATTAGTGATTTATTTCTTTGTAAAAAACTGCATGTGTTATCCGAAGATATTGAACACAAAACAATAAAATACATTGGAAACTAAATCATAAGTGCCAATCACTTTTGAAATTTAAACGAAAGCATAGACAATATGTAGACATCAAATAGCAAAGTGCTTTTATCTTCAACACTTTATAATCTGACCGAAATCTTCTCAACAATATCGTCTCATGGCATGTCTTGAGGTACTCCCTCAATAAGACTCCATGCACTTGTAAGTACAAGTTCCCCATTTCAGCTTTAAACTTTAAACTTGGACAATTATGCTCAAAATAACACCAAGTTGTTACAAATACTACATTTAAGTAGTAAACTTGAACAATTAATTTTTTTCACAACAACACCAAGTTGTTTTTTCACCAAATAACATTTTTTAACACGCATGTTAAAAAAAATGTTATAATAAGCACATTATAGAATCGAACGTTTACATAAAACGTTTTCCAAAGATATAGTTTATAAAATAAGCCATTTCTCATCATCTTTAATGCTCACATAGGCAATTAAATGTTTACATAAAACATTTCTGTTCATTATGACCAATCTCTAACCTTGTATTCATGATACACATTTTCTAACACACGTCTTGGAAAATTTAAGTCATTTTATATATACAAAACATGACCAAATTAGAGCATTAAATGTCATCATTAAAACTCGTCAAATGTCATCATTAAAACTCTACTCAAGAGTTTCACCATATGAAGGGTTAAGAGTCTCAATAATTATAAACTTAAACTCTAAAAAAACTCATCAAATGTCATCATTAAAACTCTACTCAAGAGTTTCACCATATGAAGAGTTAAGAGTCTTAATAATTATAGATTTAAACTCTAATAAAACTCATCAAATGTCATCATTAAAACTCTACTCAAGAGTTTCACCATATGAAGAGTTTAATTAGTAATTAAAATTTCACTCAAATGGATTTAGAAATCACAAATTAAAGTTGGTGATAAATCCCACACAACTACACCATCACTTTATGGTGATTTAATTTTTTTGAAGCCAATCAAACATCAACTTCAATGTATGACTTTTTATTTCTAAATCATACAAAGCATTAAAATCAACGCTACAACAAATTACTTATATAAAATGTTTACATAAAACATTTCAAAGCATTTGTATTTTAACCATTTTTAACAATCATGTTAAAATGAAAAAAATTCTAACGCGCACATTAGAAATAGGGGAATTGGCCTGTAATAATCCCACCTAGACCTTATTGGCTATTAATAATCCCACCTCAAAATATTCCCCCCACCAGTCCCACCTTTCACCTATTTTTCCTACAATGGTCCCACGTTAAAAAAACTTAACGGAGTTAAGCTTTTTTTCAAATTACAAACAGATTTTTTAGGGCTTTTGATCAGAAAGACAATACGAGTCCATTGATGTAAAACTTACTTCGAAATGGTGCTCCAAGTGACTTGATTTCTTTTAATTGGAAATTTAAACACCCAAATTGAAGCGTCGTTTTCATCGTTTAGAGCACCGTTTCGAGGCAAGTTTTACATCAATGGACTCGTATCGTCGTTCTGATCAAAAGCCCTAAAAATCTGTTTGTAATTTGCAAAAAAGCTTAACCCCGTTAAGTTTTTTTAACGAGGGATCATTGTAGGAAAAATAGGTGAAAGGTGGGACTGGTGGGAGGAATATTCTAAGGTGGGATTATTAATGGCCAATAAGGTTTAGGTGGGATTATTACAGGCCAATTTCCCTTAGAAATATTAACATTTCCACAAAATGTTAATTCGACTTGCTAAAAACACATATATGGTTCAAATAAATAAGTCTTCAAATAAATAAGTCATTTCTAATACACACGTTAGAAACTAAACAATTAAAAAATTGCTTCCAAACTAACGCGTTTCATGAACGTTTCTAACACACATGTTAGAAGACAAATTATTACAAAAATCATTATAAGACTTCTAATCCATGGATGGATGAAGAGTCTACTTTAAATAGACACTTAATTAGAGACATAAAACTCTAATCAAGTAACATAAAACTCTTATTTAAAGACATAAAAAACTCTACTTAAAAGAATTTAACGTTTACAAAAAACGTATGGTTTACACCAATAATTCCGGTCTAACACACATGTTAGAAAATTTAACGTTTACAAAAAAAAGTATGGTTTACACTAATAAACCCGATCTAACACAAAAGTTAGAAAAATTAACGATTCCCAAAATCGTTTCAAAAACCAAACGGTTGAACCAAAACTATTCGTTTTATACCACGGTATAGGATTTAAGATTGTATCTCAATCACAAGAAATCCAAACACAACAAGTTGTACCACATACATATTTCCCAAAAGAAAATATTTATAAGATCATAATCTTTAAAAATATTTTTTTTTATTATAAATTCTTTTGTGAACCTAAAATCCATATAAATAAGGTTTTAAGATTGTAGCAACAATCTCACGAAATCTGTTTTAGGTTTGTAGGAATTAGGTTCACTTTTTATAAAATATAATTACAAAATATATAATAACGAGACTCTCATTCTTCGTAGGAAATATCATAATACAATACCGGTTGCAATAACTAAATAAAAGAATATAAAATATAATTTTATATACCAATCTTGATTCAAGCCGCATCTCTGGTGGGTCCTTCACGCGCATTTGATAGCATCCTAGACTCAAGTATTTATCATCTTGAGTCTTGAAAAATACTCATTGACTGCAACAAAGAGCACATTAAAACGTTTACGATTTTGGTTGAGGCACGTGTTCAACACGCTTCCCTTAAAACAGATTTCGTGCATCTACTAAAAACGACGCGTCTGTCTCCCTGGGTACAACAGCCGAAGCAGTATGTACTGCCGGAGATGGCCACGCGCCCGAGGTTACACCGGATAGAATTATTGTGCTAGAACTTGTGGGAAATAATGATATGAAGATGATGAAATCGAATAGAGAAAACATATCTCTCTAAGTACCCAACACATGGGTCTTCAAGTATCTCCTAGAACTCTTCTATTTTTTTTCTTCTAAAAATTCCACTTTCAATTCTCTACTTATAATTAGATTCATCAATTTAGGCACATAACCTACTTTGTATACAAGAGATATGGGGTAGAGAAGAGTCTCACTTGAGATTTTATTAGAGAAATAAACTCTAATAAAAACTAATAAATTGACATAAAAACTCTACTAAAAGTCTCACTTTATTAGAGATTTTATTAGAGACATAAACTCTAATAAAAACTAATAAATTGATATAAAAACTCTACTTAAGAGTTTATCACTCATATGAAGAGTGTAGTAAATAATTATAATTTTACTAAATTATAATTTCACTAAATTAATATCCATTCACACCATCTAAATTTTCAACATAAACATCATTGATTGGTTGATTCCCATTTTTCACTCACAAAAAAAGTATTTGGTTCATGACGTTAACAAACGTAAAAAAATATGTAACTTTCTTTAATAAAATTAGCAAAATAACCTTACTTAAAAAAAATTAAAATAAAGTTTTAACTTTCTAGAACCCACTTGACATATAAAACCAAGACGAAGGTGCAACCAGTTGCTAGGGGTTGTCGAAAAACATAATGTAGTTGACACCATGATTTAGAGATGATGATGAGAGAGAGAGTGTGTGTGTGTGAGAATGATAGAATAAAAGATGGATGGAGAGATAGATCGAGCGAGGGGCGACGTGTTTCAGGCAAGGAGTAGCAGTAGGTGCAGCAATGGTATAGTCATGTTTCATCGGTGATAACGAGTAGATTGGGTATGTGTAGAAGAAATGGAGTGGGCGTGTTAATGTCTTACTCTACTACAATGCGTACACCTATTTCCTACTCAAATTTGTATACCCTCCGATCATATATTACATATTATCAGCATGTTTGCACAATGTACAACACCAACGAGGCGATTGACAAAATGCAGCAGACAGACACAGTGCAGCCCCGCCACAACACAGGGGTTCTTGCTAGTGGTTTCTTATTACCTTATATGTGTGTGTGTATTTTCTTTAATTCTTTATTTAGTTGTTTCTGTGGATTTTCTACTAATAAAAATATGAATATGTTGTGATCTTTTTTACCAATATGGTTTCTAAGGTGTTAAATAATGCATCCAATCGAGCCCCCATGAAATCTTCATTATGCTTCAGTTATCTAGATTCACGAGATATCAGAACCCAAAATTGATCCCCTACGAAAACCCGTTGTCTCAATTGAACTCATCCCTTTCAACCTGAATCTGTTTTCTTCTCGGTAGGTATATTGATTGGTATTACGCTAATTTATCTTATGAAAATCTATTTCATTATCGGCGGCATGGTGTTTGTTGAAAAGAATATGAAGGAACTGAGAAAGCAATCCCTATGTTAACATAAGTTATCAATTCTGATCTTCCATCGAACTTCAACTTTGTGCATGATGCACTGCTTGATTCTCTTTGTTATTATACTAGTAACATATTTTATGATTTTATTTCAACTTAAATGCTTTAATGATATCATTTTCTTACTATCTCCATTCTTAACCTTTTAGATGCATACTTGTAAGTGCTTGTGTAGCATGACTTTTAAGGATCAACTCATGGAAACTATTTTTTTTTTATTAATAGACTCTTTACCTGAGTTTTTAATACTATAGGCTATTTTTTATATTGTTTTCATATTATTACATTTTACGTGGATGAGTTCGAGCTTATGTTATAAGGTTGCTTTTATTTA
Organism: Helianthus tuberosus; assembly: GCA_030545235.1. NCBI lineage: Eukaryota > Viridiplantae > Streptophyta > Magnoliopsida > Asterales > Asteraceae > Helianthus > Helianthus tuberosus. The sequence goes on along the minus strand of JARYGA010048416.1, from coordinate 5,458 downwards.
GACTTTAGTTTAGGGTGTGACAATAAGTATTTGTTGTGGTAATGTGGAAAGCATCCACAGAGTTAGCCTGTAAAACAATGAATACCGGGTCATTTAACGAACGTGATTCAAACCATATGTATACACCTACGTGCGGAATCCATAGATGCAACAAAAAGTAGTAAATGATCACACAAGATGTAAATAAGCGTTGTTTAATTGATTTCGGCAGCACTTCATTAAAATTGTATGAGAGAACCGTTACAAAACAAATAAAATGCAAACCTATTTATTGTGGATCCCTCTACGCTATTCTATCTAGCGCACAGGTCACTCCACTAATCAATTCCTAGTGCGCTAGATCATCCAAACTTCATCCAAAACACATTTAAACACAATATAAGCAATGCAGATGCTATACAAACTCTATAAAAAGACCTAAGACACAAAACAAAACACCTTCCAAACTGTTGTCACCGAATTTGCACCAACAAACTCTCCCTTGACAATAGCTAAAGGTCTTTATCTTCGATTTTTGTTTGATTACTCCCAGTTATTCTTCTAACCACTTCTCTCGTGGATATCAAAAGCAAAACATACTAGGGCAACACGTTGAAAGTTTAATGCTAGCTCCATAACCTTAAATTCATAGAACATATTGCTCTAGTACAGGATCTTGGTATCTTCAGCTGTCAAGTTTACCAATGACATCGAGTCATACACCCTGATAATCTTGTTATCTATGGTCAAAACAATCGCTGCCTCACACGTGACTCTATCATAATACCACCACCTCATGGTCTTTAAAACATCCTGTTCTTGTTTCCTCAATGGTATTTTATTCAAAATCTTCGGTTTTGTTAAAAATACTGATTATACAGTTTAAATGCTCATTTCCTTATTTCTTTATTTATTTCCTTTTCCTAATTATTTCCATGTTTATTGTTTGTGAGGTGTGATCTGCTGTCATTTGGGCTCATAGCCGTTATGTCAAGATGTTGCTGCCTTTGGGCTCCCGTGTCTCTCGGTGGCTTCTTAGGGCTTGGCCCCTTATAAAAGGAGGGAGGTTAGTGTGCTGAATATCCAAGCTCATATCTTCACTTGTTCTCACCTTTCATCATTCTGTCTTGTTTCCTTTTCCTCACACGTTCATTCGTGAGATTAGGGTTTTGGTTTCATATTATACAGATCATCCTACTGGAGATCCTTACTTGTATTACAATCTGTGTTGACTGGTTTGTCTATTGCTTGTATCTAGTTGTTGAGATTCATAATAAAACTGTCTTTTTGTTTCAACCCTTGAGTTCTGACATGGTATCAGAGCTCCGAGGTTAAGCCGGTGCTCTGGTGCTCTTCCGCTGCTCTGATTCTTGTCTCGCTGCTGCTTGTGAAGATTGAAACCCTAAGTTCTAGGGTTTGTGGCTCTCCTCTGTTTTCGAAGCTTTTTGACTTCCTGGAGACGGATCGGCTCTTGAAGGTTGAAACCCTAATTTTTGGGGCTTTTTGTCTTCTCTCGAAGAGGACTCTCGTTGGTTCCTCTTTAGGGCAAACCAACAGATCCTGTTCTTGGTTTTCTGATCAGAAACTTGTAACCCTAAGTGAAGGTTACAAGCCTGATTTGCCGGAGAATATTGCACCCGCTGTGAGTTTGTTCCATCTCTCCTTTTTTACTTTACTCTGCATCATTTTGTCTGTTTGAGTCTAGGCATCTTGATACCGGGTTTTTTAGGCAAGACCGGTTTGATATTGGGACACAGAGAGGGTTCACTCTGTTGCATTTAGTTGGTCAGTTGTGTCGTGGCTCCCTGGATTACGTCTGCGGAGGCACCTTGAGTGACGAACCTCAGATCGGACCTCTGTCCAGGCTTCACCGGTCCTTCGTGATATTGCTGGTTGTGTTTGTCTTTTGACTGTTTATACCTGCTTTGTTCCCGTGTTACTGTCTGTGTTTATCTGCCTAATATGACTGATAAATCTGAATCATCTGTTACGTTGGTTAGTAAGCTTGATGCTAGTGATCCTCTATATCTGCATGCTAGTGATTCCAGTGGTCTTACTGTTGTGAACATAAAATTAAAAGGAACTAAAAACTACGTGGTTTGGTCAAATGCTATGAAACTTGCTCTAATGGCTAAAAACAAACTAGGGTTTATTGATGGTACCTGTGTTAAATCTAAAACTGATGATGTTCTAGCTAGTCAATGGGATAGATGCAATTCAATTGTGTTAACATGGATTTTAAACTCTGTTTTTGAGGAATTATATGTAGGACAAGTTTATTCTAGACTTGCATCTGAAGTTTGGGATGATTTAAAAGACACTTATGATAAAGTTAATGGTTCTGTTGTGTTTGGTTTGTTTCAAAAAATCAACTCTGTGAGTCAAAATGGTGCTAGTGTCTTTGAGTATTACCATAAGATTAACACAATGTGGAAACAATTTGATGCCATGTTACAGCTGCCCTCTTGTACTTGTAATGCTTCCACTAAATTTAATGAATTCAATCAGTTAATTAAACTCATGCAATTCTTGATGGGCCTTGATGATATTTATCAACCTGTTAGGACTAATCTTTTAACCAGGGATCCTCTGCCAACTATCAAAACTGCCTTCTCTATCATTTCTAGAGAAGAATCTCATAGAGGATCAAATATTGTGTCCAAAGTCCCTAATGTTGGTTTTGCTGCTAAAACAAATAACTTCAATGACAATAAAAAGAGGTTTAACAAGGGCCCTAATCCTAATCTTAAATGCACTCATTGCAACAAAGTTGGGCATACTGTCGATAAATGTTATGATCTTCATGGCTACCCTACCAATTATAGACCAAAACCAAATCAAAATGGTCAATGGTCTAGGTCTAATAATTCTACTAGTAGCAACAATGGTCCATCTGTGAATAACTCTGTGGGTGACAAAAATGCTAGTTCTTTGAACACTCTGTCTGCTGATCAGTTTTCTAAGTTGCTAGGTATGCTGAATGAAAATAAAACTGAAGAGTCCAATGAAGGAGGTAAATGCTTTAACTCCTTCTCTGCTCTAGAAGATTACAAAAATTCTTTCTGTTTTAACTCTGTAGGGCCTTCAACACAGAATCTGAATTGGATCATTAACTCTGGTGCGAACCAACATATGGTCATGACCAGTGAAAACATGTTTAACTTGGTTGATGTGTCTGAATATAATATTACCATTAAACATCCAAATGGGACAAATGCAAAAGTCACTAAAATTGGATCCTTTAAGCTATCAGATTCTGTGATTTTAAAAGATTTCTTTGTTGTGTCAGAGTACTATGTGAATCTTATTTCTGTTTATAAGTTAGCTAAGGACAACAAGCTTAGGGTTATTTTTGATGAAAATACTTGTTACATTCAGGATTCCTGCACAAAGAAAACCCTGGTGACTGGTAGAGAAACTGAGGGTTTGTACTTTTATGGTAACCCTCTAGGCACTAATTTTTCTTGCTTAAGTAAAACTGAAAATATAAAGCTCTGGCACTCAAGGCTGGGTCACCCAGTTGAACAAGTGTTGAAAATCTTACAAATTAAAACTGAGTCAAATGACACAAAGCCTTGTGACATCTGTCACAAAGCCAAACAACATAGAGTCCTTTTTTCTCTAAGTGAACATAGATCATCTAAAGTAGGGGATCTAGTACACTTGGATGTTTGGGGTCCCTACAAGGTCACTAGCATAGATGGGTACAAATTCTTTCTCACAGTTGTTGATGATTTTACCAGGACCGTTTGGGTCTACTTACTTAAATCTAAATCAGAAGTTTTTGAAAACATACAAAGCTTTTACAATTTGGTCAAAACTCAATTTGAAGTCAATATCAAGGTTTTTCGTAGTGATAACGGATCTGAGTTCATTAATTCTCAAATGTCATCTTTTGTCAAAAACAAAGGGATCATTCATCAAACCTCATGCACATATACCCCACAACAAAATGGTGTTGTGGAGAGAAAACATAGACACTTGCTAAATGTTGCAAGAGCTTTATTATTTCAGTCTAAAGTCCCTCTTAAATACTGGTCTGAATGTGTGCTTACTGCTTACTGCTTCCTACTTAATTAACAGGCTTCCTTCTTCTGTGTTGCATGGTTGTTCTCCTTATGAAATGCTGTTTGGTTTTAAACCTTCTCTTGATCACTTGAAAGTTTTTGGTTGTCTTTGCTATTTTACCATTTTAGACAACTCTGATAAACTTGAGGAATGTGCTGAAAAATGTGTTTTTATGGGATATTCCAACCTTAAGAAGGGATATAAGGTTTGGAGTCTAGAACAAAGAAAATTCATCTTCTCTAGGGATGTCAGTTTTCATGAAACTGTCTTCCCTTTTAAAAATAACACCCATGAACAAATAAGTACAAACCTTTTAAACCAACTCAACTTTTTTGACAATCTTGAAACCTCAAGTGATACAAATCCCAATGATGAAGAGAAGGATGTTACTGACTCAGCAACACAGTGATGCAGTTGAATCAACAGTCGATAGTGATACTCAGCAATCATCAGAAACTGATGATGTGTCTGAGAGGAATGAGTCCATGGGTGTTGCAACTGAACCTGTGAGGGCTGAGTCTAGTGGCATTAGTGATGAGTCAAACCTTCCTGAGGGTACTCAAAACGTTAGAAGATCCACTAGGTCCGCCTCTATTCCTAAAATATTCGATGATTATGTTGTTGGGAATGCTAAATATAGTTATGATAAAGTTGTCAATTATTCAAACCTTCCTAGTGAAAACATTTGTCTTGCTGCTAATATCAATAAAATAGTTGAACCATGCACTTATAAAGATGCTCTAAATGATAAAAGGTGGATTGATGCTATGAATGATGAATTGTCTGCCTTGTATAAAAATAATACATGGGATATTGTTGATCTTCCTAGTGGTAAAAAACCTATTGGGTGTAAATGGGTATTTAAAGTCAAATACAAGTCAACAGGGGAAATAGATAGGTTCAAAGCTAGGCTTGTAGCCAAAGGCTTTAACCAACGAGAAGGGATTGACTTTGAGGAAACATTCTCCCCTGTTGTTAAAATGGTAACTGTCAGATGTGTTATTAGCCTATCTGTCCAAAATGATTGGCCCTTGTACCAACTTGATATTAATAATGCATTTCTATACGGTAACCTTAGGGAGGAAGTTTATATGACTTTACCTGACGGATTAAATGTTGAAAAAGGGAACAAAGTTTGTAAGTTGAACAAGTCTTTATATGGTCTAAAGCAAGCTCCACGAATGTGGAATGAAAAACTTGTTCAGGTGTTGGTCAAAATTGGCTTTACACAATCTAAGTGTGATCATTCCATGTTCATTAAATCTGTAAATTTTGTTTTCATAGTTCTTCTTGTTTATGTGGATGATATTGTTATAACTGGGAACTGTGAAGACGAGATAAATAAAATTAAGAAATTTTTGAAAACTGAGTTTTTAATCAAAGATCTTGGCCTACTTAAATATTTTCTTGG
>JARYGA010048415.1:0-38288 GCA_030545235.1 Helianthus tuberosus | reverse complement strand
ATCATTTGTAGAGTAATTTTGATAATTACCCTACAAGCAGATAATTACAAAAATGCTACCGTATGTTTTTCACTTTTCCTTCAGTTTGTACGTTTAGTACGTTAACTTTATTTATACAATAACTTTCCCCGGTTTTTTTTTAAGTTTCACAATTGGATTTTTAGCACAAGACACATCATAACGATTTAAGATGTCTGAACCGTTGCTTTGAACCAAAATGAAGTGTTTTTCGTTGAACCCAATTGGTTTGTAAACATTGTTCATTCAAACGTGTTTAAAAATCCAGATCAAAATCCTGTAACTGAACTAAAACGCGATTATCCTCCTCATTCACAGTTATCCTGTAGCTCAGGACTCTAGCAGCAGTTTAAGTTAAGATTGACGAATTAGACGTGCTGCAAAGGCACCATCAAGAGAACTATTCTTGACAGGGCTAGAGAAATAGTAACCCTCTTGTGTCAAAAACTCAGCTGATATATATCTCTCTGCAGAATCTATGCTGTATTCCTGCTGATGCCTGAGAAGAAATGCAGCCACCCTCTCTTCATTTTCTTCAGGGTCAATTGAACACGTGCTGTATACTAGCACTCCACCAGGTTTTACCAACCTGCAAGCTCAAAACAATCCGATTTTTGTAACTACATTTCAAAAACAAAAATTATAAGTTTTTGAACAATCAAATACATAAAAAGGTTGTCCGCCTCACATGGAAGCCGCATCAAGAAGTTGATCTTGCAAATTTTTAAGTTGTTCCATATCTTCTGACTTCCTATTCCACCGCAAGTCTGCTCTCTGCAAGGTACACTCCTAATTTATAAAACGTATTTATGCAGGTAGATAAAGATATTTTTTAGTAAGTTGACCTTAGAAAGAACACCAAGTCCAGAACATGGAGCGTCCAGCAACACTTTATCATAGGTCACACAATTATCCTCCTGAAATAAGGAAACACGGTGAATTTCACACCCAAAACACTACACATTGTGAAAACATGTACCAAATTTTTCCAATCTTAAAGTTTCTAATTAATGGAAGAAAATGTAATGGTTGTTTTCCCGAAATTTATAAAAAAATAATATCAACATATTAGTTTGCATTCCCACGATCGGTAGAGAGGAATGTTTAAAATTGCTCACAGGAAATGTACGAAGATCAGTATGCACAGTAGTGATGACATTATGAAGTTGCTGCAGTTTGGCTGTCTCTTTGAGGATCCTCAAGCGCCCTTTGTTTATGTCAATCGCAGTTACCATGCCTAGAGACATGTAATGATATTAAAACTATGTATTTCTTTGTTTTACAACTGAACTGAATAAGTCAAGTTACCTTGGCCATTCAAACAGGCTGCCATGAAAAGAGTCTTCCCTCCAGGAGCAGCACAACAGTCAAGTATGCTCTCTCCAGGTTGTGGGTCAACAACCGAAACCACCAAACCTGCATCCAAATTTATCATCATCATTATATTTATATATATGTCAACCATGAAAGTCATAGTCTTCAAATCTTGTAATGGGTTAACCATGGTGATCTAAAATTCTAGATTGTAATATATTGAATGAAAATGATAACCTGCACTCTCATCTTGGACAGAACATAAGCCCTCTTTTAGTAGCCCATCTTGTATAACACTCTGTAAATATAATCCATTACATGCACAAAATCTCATTTCTACACAGCATTCATTGCACAACAACTGAGATAGATACCTGCATTCCCGTCTTGATACGAATAAAATCATCCAGGTGAGGAGACAGCTCATAGGGTACCTATTGTTTCACTACAAAATTAAAAACTTGGCATTATACTAAACAACATAACATTTATTGAAAGAGCACAAGTGCACCTTCAACGTTTCAAGTCGTGACACAAGCTCTGATCGTGTAAAACCTTTTCCTCTATTAGCCCTAGCAATAATTTGTAAGAAATGATGAGATGCTCATTTAAATTAAAAAAGAATGATAAGTCTCAAGTGAAACCTCAAACTAAAACTAGGATCACTGTTATTCCACATCATCAGCTGAATAGCTTTTTCATGTCCAAGGTACTTAATCCAGCGCCTCACCATCCACTACAGAAAAATCTAAAGTTTTTAGCAGCAATATATTTGAAGAAATCAAGCAGCCATTTACCTGTAATAGATTTGGGTTGTTTTACTTCTAACCGATCCAACGTCTTAAGTTAAAAGATTTAACTAAAAGTACAACAAATCAAGTGTATTCAAAAGGGTAGTTGCACGGTACCCCTGACCGCGGAAGGGATCTCCCTTCCCAGTTCACCACCCGACAAGGATCCCTGGCGGCAAATACCCATAGCCATCAAAGAGGGGTAAGAAACATGTTTCAAACCCGAGACCTCGAGTGTCCTCGGTCCGGCTTAAAGCGGGTGTCGGTGGCCACCAAAGTGGCACTAATGGGAATTGAACTTGCCCTGATATTATTGAAATGATATGGTCACTTTAAAAGTGACCAGAATTGTATTTTAAGCGTTTACAACCTTTGAAATTTTACAAAATAAAGTGGATCATCATTTTTTAAAATATTTTGATAAGCGCTTTTTATATGTCAACTATTTATGGAAATTAAACAAAACAACAAATTAAGTGTTGGGTGGGTCTTACAACTGGATGAGAATGAAGAATAGCAAGAGCACGTGCTTGTGCACGATCATCACCCTCCACCCGAGGTGAAGGAAGAGAGTTAGTTTCCTGCAAAATTTACACATTCACGTTACAACTTACCTGATATTAAATGTCCTTGTATTACAAGCTAAATTTACATTCAGATAACATGATTTAAGTGATGATATAAGAGAAGGGTGGGTTAAACAACCTTAAGCAAAATGAGGTTCCTAAGAATCCCATTGACCATGTTACCAGCACCCGGCCTAAGGGAAACTTTTGCAAGCTGCACATTCTGCAGTTACACACAGTTAGGTGATATGCAATAAACAAACACGGTATATCCCAACAATAAAAAAAATTATTACCTCGTCTACAACAGCATAGGAAGGGACATCCAGCTTTACAATCTCGTAGAATCCAATACGAAGAATCTGCAGACAAGAACTGGAGTTAGTTGAGTTTGCATGTAAAGATGTTGAAGATTTAAGTGTACCTGTAATAGGAGAGGTTCCATACGACTAAATGTGTTTGGATCATGGCACAAGGACAAAATCAAATAGTCAATGTATTTTCTCCAACGGATTGTACCCCCAACAATGTCAGTTACCTACACTCCAAACAGAAATTACATGAGATTATAATAATATATATTCAACAACCTCTCAAACTGCTTAATCTTTCTTTCTTTCAAGGCAACCATTTCTAAGGTATTTGACCCGTTTCTTTTTAGACTATTTTCTTTCCTTATGGGTTGAAATGATCATCATCTATATTATTATTCTAAAGATTAAAAGTCCCTGTTGGCAAGCATTGCAGATATAGTAGTAGTATAATAAAGTAAAAGAAATACTACCAATCTGAGATCTCTATCATCCAAATCTCGAGTGCAGAAGCCGAGCGTTCTTTCAACATATCCCATCTCGTTATCACCTGAGCCCTTCCCTTTCTCATTTAAGAGGTCGGCAAAGGCACCACCCAACTCTATACGCATTAATCTCACTGCGGACACTATAATTATAAAGAAAGCTTTAACTGACTCACTCATTCCATGATTTATGATGACTAGAGGTGGGAAGTACCAGCTCTATGAGGGGAAATTTCCAGATTCACCTTGTGGGCTTTGCGTTGTTGTTGAACAGAACCTAGTAGTATGTCACAGAGAGAGAGAGTGTGTGAGTAAAAGATAATCAACCCTTCCCTTCCCTTCCCTTGATGGGAAATAGAAATCAATCAAGATAACCTTTTCTTCTGTAAGTAACGCTTGATTCCCCCAACTTGGATGGCGGCTTACTCCAACAATCTTTCTTCTTCTCTGCCAAACAACAGAGGTGGATTGAAGCCAACTGAAGAACAACCATTCTAATTCAAATTCTATGCTTCAATTGTCACCTCACAACAGATACATACATACTTTCTAGGAATTCAGATACGCTCGCTCGCTCAATCTATCAATTCATTTTGCTGCTTTAAATATATTTATGAGAAAAATGCCCGGATAGTTCTTGTGGTTTCACCTTTTTTCACTTATAGTCTCTATCTTTCTAAAACTACTTGAATAGTCCCTAAGTTTTCATTTTTTGTTTCCGGATAGTCCCTGCGTCTAACTTCAGTTACTTTTCTCTGTTAAAATGATGTGAAATGACAAAAATACCCTTTCCTTAAAAGGCCAAACCATAGGGACTATCCGGGCATCTTCTTCATTTTTATTTATAAAACCCCACCACCACACTTCATCTTCAACCTCCACCCACCATCACTCTCCTCCACCCTCCACCATCACCGCCACAGTCACTCTGCAACTCCTTCTATCTTTATCACTCCCTTTTGTTGACCCGTGTTGACTGAACCGAATCTGAATCTGAAGTGAACTCAAAGTTGACCCGACCCAACCCGCAAACTGAATTCAATCCAAACAAAACCTGTTGACTGTTGTTTTGACTTGTTGAACCGATCTCATAACTGATCTGAACCGAGAGTGAATCGAACCTAGGTGAAACCTGAACCGACTGAACCAATCCTACCTGCACCTGTGCCGGAGCTCCGTCGAGCACCACCACGGTGTTATGTCGAGGAAATGTCGAAACGGAACGGCTCCACCGTTGTCGGAGACGGCGTCGGCTCCGCCGGTTCTCTCCTCTCTCCGGTTCCCTCTCTTTATTTCTGATTTCGTCACTGCTGAAAAGATCCCACGCCGTCGTGCACTGTCGTTCTCCGTCTCTGTTCACGTCGTCGCACCGCCGGTGCCTCTCTCTTCTCTCGCTCTCTTTTTCTCCACTGTGCACCACCACTCGAGTGGTGGCCGGTCGCACAAATCGTGAAATATAGGGGTGTTGCGTGGTGGTTTAAGACGAGCAGGAGGTTGGGTCGTGGTATGTTTGACGGTGACCGGAGGGGTCGTCGGATTGCCGACCATCGCCAGTAAGTGAGGGTGAGGGAGAGATGATGAGGGTGTTGGCTGAATTATGTCTGTACATATGAGAATTAGGGTTCTAAAAACAAAAGGGAGTGATGAAGATAGGGACTATAGGTGAAAAACAAACTGAAAGGGTATTTTTGTCATTTCACATCATTTTAACAGAGAAAACAAACTGAAGTTAGACCCAGGGACTATCCGAGAACAAAACTTGAAAACTTGGGGACTATTCAAGTAGTTTTAGAAAGATAGGGACTATAGGTGAAAAAAGACGAAACCACAGGGACTATCCGGGCATTTTTCTCTATATTTATTTATTATTAGGGGTAACTTTATAGAAATGTAACCAAGTTTAACAATTGTTCTAATTAAGTCACTCAAATTTTTTTTGTCTCCTTAAAATCACTAAACTTTTATATGGTGTTTCATTCTTGCGTAATTATCAGGTTAGCAGGTTACACTTGATGACTTGTCAGGTTTCATTACCTTCTATTTTTTAATGGAAAATATATAGCTACATTTTTTATTTAAAAACTAAATTAAAAAAAATTGTGATTTAGATTAAGGATTGAAGGGGTATGGTCCCAGATCTCGCGTCAGCATTACCGCGAATGACCATTACCCTTATCAAAAAACCTCCACCAGCAATAAACTTACCTGTGTCCGCGTGGGCACACACGCGAACACAGCAGTCCAATCTGTCCAGTGATGAGAAGACTTACCTTAAGGACGGAAACCAATGTTACGCATAGCGATGCGGCCCCGCACCGCATCCTATGAACATTTTCGTCACGACAAGGAATCTGGGCAACAGTAACAGTCACTAAGCGGCGATGCGGCATGACACCGCATCCCGCATAAATCATGGATGGAACAACCAACGCGGGAACAACATCAATGACCGCAAGCAGCGATGCGGCCTGGCACCGCATCCTGCCTACAAGGAAAGTGGGTCTGACACCACAGTGCAAGTGGCACTGGGAACAGTCGCCTACCGGCCCACGTGTATACAACAGTCTGACACCACAGCAGGACGTGGCATCACCACAGTAACCGACAGGTCTGACACACCTGCAAATAGCTGTGCGATGTCAGGCTAGTTACTCAACCACCCTCCTTCACTCCTCGGCTATAAATACTCACCCCAAACCAGGTTTAAGGTATCACTTCTCAACTCTCTCAATACTACTACTATCACACTTTGCTTCCCAAGCAAACTATTGATTCTCACGCCGGAGAGTGGTAACAAGGAGCACCCCCCACCCCATCCTCCTTGTTGCGAGTCACGGCTTGTTTCCTTGTGCAGGAAACCCACCACCAGACGATCCAGCCGGCGATCCTCGGAAAGAAGGGATTAACCCTCTTGACGAGACCAGTGAGTTAACTCACCCGGTTAACCATTGTTTCATCATTGGCGCCCACCGCTACTCTTAGCACTTTTTTCCGACCATCCCTTTCTCTCCAAAGATCATGTCTGATCGTCAAAACAACACTACCGGGGATAACCTAAACCCCGCAAACCAAGGGCCTGCGGGAACCATTCCCCTAGCCCCAAACGCTGAACACATTGGCACATCAACGCAAGGGGGCGCATCCCTTACGTTTGGACACGATTTATGTGACAACCCTCACTAAACCAGGTATCCGTACGACTTAATTAATGATTAATTACTGCTTAATTACTGTGCTTGTTTGAACTAGCTGATGAACTGCTACTTGATATCTGATACATGTACTTACTTGCATCATACTGTACTTATCGTCACTACATTATTTACATACTGAACCTTAGTGACAAACATGATGCACAAAAAGCACAGTGGCACTATAACGGATAACCTACTGAACATGCTGATAAAGCCAGCATCAGGCAAACACTGCCTCCAAGGCCTATAAGAGCCTGAGATATTTGGCTACACTAGTAATGAGTGTAGGGATACAAGGGTTGTGAAACTGCGTCTCTAGGGATAAGTTACAATGACCGGATGTGCCTAAAACGTACTTTAAGTACAAAACACAGCACTTTCATAAATAACCCAGCTTCTAGCTGACTAGTAAAGTGCCAAAACATGGGGAAAATACTACTAGACACTTTCTAAAGTGTTGGAATTAAATTGTGTCACTAAAAATAACAATAACGACACTTTAAAGCTTTATTAAGCGCTTTAACGGATTACTATCCAACCGAACAACCGGGCGTTACCCGAAACATGAAAATATTGTTATTTTCACTATTTATATTTTTCTGAGCCAGTTAGGGTCCCTGATTACCCTAACACCCGCCATAACGCATAACATACAAGTAACTAAGTTTAATACTTAACTTACCATAACTATGCACCTAATGGCTAGTTGATTTCGAACTAACCCCCCCCCCCCTTTCTCTAACCGGCCCCAACCATGGGGAACACAATTTGTACTTCATTGATTTTATAATCTCCTATGTCTAGTATCAACTAGACACTATATCCAAAGGGTAATGCACACTAATTTGTCTATTAAATCTAAGCCTAACACACTAATCACTTCATCACACCAAACTCACCAACACACTTCTCTCTCTCTCCCTCAAGACTCTCGGCCGAACACCCCTCCTTCACACATCCACCTTCGAGTTTGGTTCTTGCCATTTCAAGGTTATACATACATCAAAGGTCACGTATTAGGAAGCTTGGGGCAAGCGGAACACGAAGGACCTCTTTCTTTGGCTTTTATCCACCTCTTTTGCGCATAGAATCTTCCCTAGCCTTGAGCTAGAGGTATAACACTTAAAACTTGTTTTTGAACTATTCTAAAGTGGTTAAAAGGAATTATGTCGGTTAAATCTCGTTAAAATGCAAGATGATGCACAAAAGTCTACTAAAAACATGAATAATGGTGGTTAATAGCATTTATGTTGTGTAAAAGTTGTAGTATTTGAAATATGTGGTTATTTAGACCCGATCTATGTTGTGGTAGCTCGGATCACCGTTTAACCCGGGTTGGTAAGATCATGGATCTTAACATAAGCTTGTTTTGAATGATACAAGGGTTAAAAGGTGAAACTCTACCACACATGAAACATGAACTTGTGTAAAAGTGTTTTAACATGTACAATAGTGTTTAAAACTAGCAGATCTACGTATCTGCAAGTGGTATTTTCAAAGGACCACGCGTCAAAGAAATCATGTTTTCTAAAAGACGGATCTTACACTAACAAACATGATTTTTATAAACCACAAGTGTGTGAACACTTGTGAGATGAAAAGATCCGACAAAGAACTAGTTTTGTCAAATGTTACTAGAAGTTGTAAAGATGGATTTTCTCTAAAAACGGGGTTTTTACAGAATCGGTTTATTTACACAAAAGACCCATTAAAAGTAAAGAGATTTACTACATATTTTTGGACAAACCACAAGTTCGTATATTTTTGCGATTATGTCTATCTTTGACTAGTTAAAATGTTGAAAAGATTGTTTGATAATGTTGAGAACATTGGTTGATTCGATTTGTTAAAAGAAAATGATACGCTTGAAAGCGTGGCCACCTCCAGTTACAGAGGAAACTCTGGCGAAATTTTTCTAAAAACCTAACACTTAGAAATATTTACACTACAAGTGTTAGAATTATTTTGACATGTTTTCGAAACATAAATTTCGCCATGACTTTATTTACTAAATATTCGGAGGTGGGATTTTCACAAAATTTAACGTGATAAATATATATATTTTTCACACACTGTTTATGATTATTTTGTGGAAATACCTAAATATTATTTTTAGAGTAAAAATAATATTTACAAATGTTAACGAATCCAAAATAATACGAACGCTTTCACCATAAATATATAAGTTACACCGGTAATTATATTACCACTCGATTGTTAAAACGTAACTTACGCACTTACAGAAATATTTATGAACGCGTAATTTAACAACGTATTATTGGAGAAAAATTATGTGAAATGAAAATATAATATTTTTGAGAAAAATACTTATATTTTGGAATTGGAAAGGTATATATATATTAAGTGAGACTTAATGATTTAATCTGTACGCACATGTATTAAATCCCCCATCCTTGGGAAGGAGATTAACTACCAAGTATATACAGAACGTAAACACGAAATAGTTGTCTAACTATTTCCCAAAACTTAAACTATAAAGCTAAGGACCGGTCGTCCGTCTAATAGAATTAGCACTTGTAGGTCGTCGCACAGCTTTCTGATTTGGAGATACTTGGTAGAGACACACAGACTGTGAGTTCATGTCCCCCTTTTCTCTAACTGTTTTCAGTTTTCTTAACTGCGGGGGTGAAATACATGTTACTTTGTTTACAAGTACTATTATACACGGTATGTTAACGTAAGGAGGTTTACTACTTAGATCATGTGAATGGGTAGGCAGAACACCGAGGGACGTAAGCGGTAGATCTATCTGGGTGTAGCGAGCCCAACTCTAGGCCCAACAGAACGGACCTCTATGAGGACCAACAGAACGGACCTTGAGTGACTTTGTACCCGACGCAAAAATCTGCTAGGTTGAGTCTTCCTACTTGCATTTCACACATGCTAATGGCCTTGCAAACCATTGGTGATCTCTTTTCCTTACACTGCTACATACCAGGAAAACTTTTATACTTACAAGTGTTTTACTTACTCACTTGCACATGAACTCGCTCAACATTATTGTTGATTTTTCAACTTACATGTATTTCAGGAAATTAACGAGATCTGGCACGGTATGGCATGTTTTCCGCTGCACTAGTTTCTGAGGTCATCCGGGGTTTAGGGGATGTGTCTCTTTCCTGGACAAGACACAATCCTTAAACCATGTTTATATTATGTTTAAGTTTGTAATGTCTGTTGAACGAGGTTATGGTCGTTGGGGTATGTTCCCGTTAAGACAATGGTACTGTATTTGGTTTTCAAAACTTAATGGATGATCTTGCATGTTTTTAATTCATATAGCTTTGTTATGGTTAAGCTATGGTATTAAGAAGTCACACCAAATTAACCACGCTTCCGCAAAGCCAGGGTGTGACAATTTATCACAGTACGCTCCTGTGATACCTACAGGCATGAACCTTCATACCTGGTACGACCAACAAGCAGCTATGCTGGCTGCAACATACAACAGAGCTTGTGCTGAAGCGCAAGTACCAGCGGGGCCTACCCCAGCACCGCATACCCCTGCGGGCCGTACTTTACAGTACGACGGCAGGCCCCCAACACATCCGGCCTCCAGAAGCAGACACGAAGATCGCGGTTCCTCTTACTGCGACGTTCGCACACTTGACGAGGACGACTCCTCATATGGGTCCCGCCACAGGAGCCATATACAGAGTCGCCTAGGCCCACATGGCGAAACTAGGCGACAGTCCACAGCCCACCACGGCCTAGGCATTCATAGCCGACTGGGACCCAGTCCCACCGTGAAGGGCAAGGCCATACCGATCCGGACGATGGTAAATACCGTGCGGAATCCCATGCCACCAGCAGCAGACCGGGAGGACGCAACTACGTTCCTCCCACTCACCCCCGCACTACGTACCTCCGTGCTGCAAAGCATCACCGCGGCCAACCCTACAGGCCGAAATCTGCGGCCGAAAACTCCAAGTTCGTCCCAGAAATCGCCCACGCCGATGTCACCACCACAAAATTCCCATACAACGGTTCGACCGACCCAGATGATCACAACAACATCTTCGTCGGCGCCGGGTGCAACGGTAGGTGGGATGAACCCACCTGGTGCCATTTTTTCCCACAGACCCTAACAGGTCTGGCCAGGGCATGGTTCGATTCTCTACCATCAGGGTCACTGACCTCATTCGAGGACTTACAAGAAAAGTTCCTCGCGCACTTTAGCCAGCAACGACGCCATGAACGTGATTCCATGGACGTCATGAACATCTGGCGCAGGGATAACGAATCGCTTGAAGCGTTCGTTGTCCGTTACAATAAAGAATGCCTAGAGATAGGCGATGTCGCCGACCAAATGGCGCGTAACCATTTCATTGTTGTCGTTAAAGACGAGCAAATGGTTATGAATATCTCTGGCAAAGATGGTTTCCCTAAGAAGTGGGAAGATGTCATGGCTGTGGTCAAGACATACGCCCAGACTCAGCGGTCCCTAAGACCGCACATGTCAAAGGCATAACCCCAAGCGGAAGGCCAGTCTTCCCGCCAAGAGCCCAAGCGCAGCAATAAGCGCAACCGGGACACATGGAATCGTGGCAGCGATTCCAGGCCATATGTCCCACGCAACAACCAGCCCGACGCAAAGGCTACAATCAACGCCCAGCGAGAAAACCGGGCGTCGAAGAAAGAGTCTCGAGACCGCAGCTGGACCGAGATCAACCAATCACCAAGTGACGTCCTCCTTACGGACGCGCAATTCCTGCGACCGGCCCAACCGATGAAGTCCAAAAAGAACCAGGATCTCGCACTCTACTGCGGGTATCATAAGGACAATGGCCTCACAACAAACAACTGCATCAGTCTCCGACTGGAGATTGAGCGAGCCCTAAAAGAGGGGAAACTGCAACACCTGTTGACAGGCGCACAAAAAGCTACCAAGCGCATCACTCCCCACAACGAGGGCACCTCCACGGGTAAGAGGACCATGTACGTGGCCTCTACCCACATGATCAATGGAGGAAAAGGAAGACCGCGCAAGGCGGCGAGAAGACCGGGCAATGACTGGAAGGACGACCAAGTCGTCTTTCCAAAAGTCCGAGGCGGACCGCGCGATAGGTGCGCCGTGGTTATAACAGGCCACCTGGCTCACTACTGCACCGAGCGATTATTCATCGACCCGGGCAGTACATCTGATATTATATACGAGCAATGCTTCAACCAGTTCGATCAAGAAGACAAAGATCGGTTGCAGCCAGCAGACTACCCGTTGGCCGGGTTTGCAGGGGAAACCGTATTCCCCCTGGGCCAGATTACTTTTCCTGTGCGCCTCACCAACGGGAGGCACACAAGAACGGAGGAGGTAAACTTCATGGTTTTACCGCACACCTCCAAATACGACGTACTTCTCGGGAGAGAATCCCAGGGCGATTTCAACATGATCACATCCGTCCCTCACTCTGCTATCGGTTTCCCAACCGAGACGGGGGTCGCGATAATATACACCCGAAGGGAAGTTTTGTCTACGGATGAGCTGCGTCCCGCCAAGGTAGCAAGGCATACCCCCAACACTCAACTAGAAAAATGGGTTCTAAACGCAAGACACCCAGAGCAAATAGTTACGTTGGGCCACGCCTTGTCTCCTACCATCAAAGCACAACTGAAGCAACTTCTCTTCAGGAACCAAGATATTTTTGCGTGGACACCGGCACACATGACAAGGGTACCACGCGAAATAGCGCAGCACTTCTTGAATACCATGCCAGGTATCAAGCCAGTAATCCAAGGCCAACGCTGTAACACCCGTGTCACTCCAACCATCAGACAAATGCCAAACCAATGAAATATAGTATTTTATACTTGGGATTTGTAAAAATATGTGTATCGTTTACACATATCAATTCTTGTTCGATTTCAAGCTTTAAATCGCTTTCTGGAGGGTTATACGCGCTCTGATGTGCAGATATAACCAGTTTAATCCAACGAACACTCCGGAATAGTGAAATAGGCTTAACATACCTTAAATAACCTTTACATAACTTAGATATAAGTTTTGAAAGGTTTGGTATGGTGAAATCAAGTTAAATCGCTTACAGGGACTAAAGTTGACAAACTGCGAAAGTATGCCAATTTGAACTGTAACAGACCTTCCAGGACATGACCATAAGTTAAACATACCATAAATATCCTTTACATAGCTTAGAAATAGGCTTTGAGGTGTTCGGTATGCTAAAATAAACTTTTGTGTCATTCAGGGACTAAAAGCGTCAAAAAGTGCACAAGTTTGCATTTTTACGCGTAACTTACGTTCTGAATACATCCGGACATCCAAAAATTTATGTGAGCATGACTACATTATATTTTAGTGTTCGCCTTAAGAAAAATCCATTCGTCGCGTCATTTGGATCGTTTTTCGCACTTGTGCGCATTCCGTCGTAATTAAGCGAACATCGCGTTCGTACGGCCAAACGAACCGACATCCGAGATATTTTTGAACACATTTTAAGTTCCCTATACTTTAACTTCATTTTAGAGCTTTGAAATGGGGTTAACGGGCCTTAAACGTGTCGAAAATGGCCTAAATACAGTTCAGGGACCAAAAGTGTAATTCTGCCGAAATAGTGCCTAGCGGTGCGCTACACTTTAAGCGTAGCGGTGCGCTAGGGGTCTGCTGACCAGATTCAGAGTTTCTAAACAGCAGGCTGCAGCTGTTACAACCTCAACCACATGTTCTAAAATGCTTAGTCAGCTGATAAGATCATATTTTAGTCACCATAAGGTTCCAACACATGTACGGCCTTGATCGTTTCCCCTTTTCCAAGAAACGATCTCAACGGTGGACCGAATACTATAAATACCCCAACACCCCAATGCAAAACTTACAAGAATTCTGATTTTTGAGAGCTCTAAGTTGAAACCATTGTTTCATACCTGAGTTCTTGAAGTCGGGATTAGCATTCGGGGACCCTGGGTTAGTATTCTTTCGTTCTTTTCCTTATTTTACTGCTTTTCGAGTCAGAAAGTCAAACTTTGTTTGACTTTCAGCGTTGACCAGTAATGGTCAATGCGAAGTTCGTTTGAACTTCGCAACGTGAGTGTAATCACGTTGGTCATAGTCCCTTGGGACTATGCCCACTGATTACCATGTTGTCTAGAGTCGTAGGGTAGGCGATCTAATAAATCGCCTATACCTTCGAACTCGACCCATTTGGTCGATCATTAGGATCCGACCAAACACATTAGGTGACCATAGTAGGTAGGGAATAACCTTCCGAGGTTACACCCTATGGTCACATCGTTTAAGTAGTTGTATGATAGGTAGTTTATATGCCTTAGGTAAATTACCAGAATACCCTTTTCATGTATAATTGGTAATTAATCATATGTAACCTAAACTTTTGTCACATAACTGATTATGTAACATGTTTAGGCATATAACACTTGTCATAGGACTAGTTAGGCGGTCCGAACGCGTTTCACGCGAACGACACGTTAAAGTAGCATAAGCTTCCTAAACGGGTCGTAATGGGTCGTAGACACTTGGGTTAAGTTTCATTTAGTATGAAGGCTTTGTTAAACCATATCATATGAGTTCCTACACTCATTTGGTTTACAAACCCTAATGCTACCCAATCTTCCGATTTAGGTCCGGTTAATTAACATAGTTACCTATATTAGGTGCCGTTTGATTTCCGTGATCTCTAGCATTGTTTGGTTGTTACTCAAGGACTACTGAGCAATCTCAAGTGAGTACATAGACCCCTCTTTTACTGTTTTCCAAACTGTTTTGGGGTGGAACACATGTGCCTACTTGTTACTTTCCTGCTTTCCTGTTTTCACATCATATACTGCTATGTTCGTTAGTACATTATAGTTCATGATTTCATTACATTTCATGCTATGTATTGCCATCGTGTGCATTACTTAGTACATCGTTTTACATGACATTTTGACATAGACATTTCGACATAGACATTTTAACATGATTGACATTTGATCATGTATTTCCCACAAAACATAACTTTGATTTAAACCAAGTTTTACTTCAATACTTTGTTGTTGTGCATATGGTTTAGTTGAGACATTTCACTTGCCATACATGGATATTTGACATAGACATTTGACATGGATATTTGACATAGACATTTGACATGGATATTTGACATAGACATTTGACATGGACATTTTGACATAGACATTTGACATGGATATTTGACATAGACATTTTGACATGATTTACATCTTGACATGAATACTTTGACATATTATTCAATACATTTGACAATTGATTTAAACATAGACATTTTACATTGTTTGGTTTGGTTTGATTAAGTGATTAAGTAACGATGCGTGTGTAATATGATACAAGCATGGTGGATACGCCGCTGGTACTTCCTATATATAAGTGTTTGTATGGTATTACATATTGTAGCGTTATCTGAATCATTTCAGGTTGAGACATAGAACATTTTATACAAATAACATATTTTTCACAAGACATTGATTTACAAACATCTTATCTTATGCAAACATATTTTACATGGTTATTCATTTAACCGTACATTATTTATACATATCATCTGATCTTATCGATTTTCAAATGATTTACAAAACAAAGCAAATAACAAGGTTCATGACTAAACATTTTCTCAAACATAAGTCATGAAACCTATTTTCACAAAACCTATGTATCTCACCGGCATTTTTATGCTGACGTACCTATTTTCACATGTGTTTTTCAGGAGCTGTTGCATAAGATGATCAAGATACACATAGGCAGACTTGGGCTTTAGTGACAATAAAAGATGCAAGACTAGTTAATTATGTTGTATTTCTTTGTTTGTTAAGACATTGTAACACTTTTAATCAATAAAACGAAACTTCAATTGCCATGGATTTGAAACAATTAATTCTGTTACAACACTCCCCGACGTTTCCGCCACGTTTTGTATGTTCTACGTGGTCGGGGTGTGACAGAAAAGATGGTATCAGAGCCAATGGTTATAGGGAATTAGGTTATTAGTAATGCTTTGACCTAGTCTATAACTTTCTTAGGACCCTAACGTGAGTTTACTTGCGTTTAGTCATAAAACAATACCGTCACCTATCCTTAGGCGACAACCACAACAAGAACATAAATTTCAAAACCGCTTTGAAAACTAATCATCTGTTCTAGGATGATTGATTACTAGGTTTTGAACCCTCTATTGTAAGGTTTTGAACTCTCTGTTATATGGTTTTGAACCCCTATGAGTTTTCAAAATCTCATCAAGGTTTTGGGTTTTAAATAATGTGAACACGTGCAAACTGGAAGGGTGAATGCCTGTATTCTGGGTTTTCTGTCTAGGCAAGCACTTCGTATACATCTCATCAGACGCGAGACCAGTTGTGCTTACCTGGGAATTCTTGGGATGAGTGTTCACTTATAGGCGAGCATGTCTTCGCGATACATTATTTTTGATCCATTTACTTTAATTTAGTCACTGTGTGTCGTTTGTTGCTTTGTAGTAACAAACAAATGACCACTACCCTTGCTTTCATCAGATTTGTTTCATCTCATTCTTTTCGTCTAATTCTTTCACTCGTTTCCTTTCATGTTTCCTCTTTTTAGAATGCCTCCTCGACGCGAAAATCAGATGGCGCCTGCCGAGCTGGCGGAAATCATCGCGCAGCAAATGGCTGCTGCCTTCCCAAATCTTTGTGCTCAAATAATACAAGCCATCAACAACAATAATGCTCTCTGCAGCTTCAAGACGTTCAACTCGGCCAAGCCATCAAAGTTTTCTGGGTCTCAAGGAGCGACAGCACTTCTGCAATGGTTCGAGAGTCTAGAGAGCACCTTCAGGCATGTACAATGTCCAAATGAGCGAAAGGTAGATTTCGCATCTAGTGTCTTTGAGAAACGAGCCTTGACATGGTGGAACGGTGTGGTGAGAGATAGGGGTGCTGAAGTGGCACTAGCCCAAACTTGGGAAGAACTTAGAGCACTGATGATGAAGGAATTCTGTCCTCGTCACGAGATCAGGACATTGGAAAGGGAATTCGACGATCTTAAGCAAGACAGCGGCGAGCATCGAGCCTACACGGACCGTTATGAGGAGTTGAGTCTGTTATGCCCAAACATGGTCACGCCTTTGGATAAGGCAATCGAAAAGTACATTGATGGTCTCCCTGACATAGTTCAAGACATTGTTACGGGTAGTAACCCCACTACGGTTAGGCAGGCCATTGAGCTATCTGCAACGTTGACTGAATCTCAGATCAGGAAACGTAAGCTTTTCCGAAATGGTGACAAGAAACCGCTAGAGGAATCAAAGACCATGGATGAGCAGACTGGATCCCTTGAGCGGTCAAAGAAGCAAAAGGCTTCTCAGAACTTCGCCATGGTCGCTCACAATGGTCAAGCCGCCCCCAACCAACCAGCTAAACTCCGTGCTAGGAAACCATACAATGGAACTTCACCCTTGTGCAACCAATGTGGCCTACATCATCATGCTAATATGAAGTGCCGCGAATGTCAAATTTGTGGACTTAAAGGTCATGTGGCAAAAGTTTGCGTTGCAGCAGTTGCACCGAATCAAGCTAACAACAAACCTGCCCGAGCTCGCTTTCCACCGGGTTCTTGCAACAAGTGTGGTGAGATGGGACATTTCCGAAGAAATTGCCCAAAGCTTGCTAATGCTAATCCAGCACAGAGATGAGCATCTGATCGACTAGAAGACAACACTCTTTAGAAATAATCATGTCTTATGTATTATTTTCTTTTGTTGTCGAGGTCCATGAAACAGTTGTTATCATTGTTAATAAATAAATCTTTTTATTTACATTGCAATGTATTTATGTGGTTGTATGCATAACAACATATCTCTTTCAATACCGACAATCAAGGAACTGTATTCCTTAAAGAACAGACTACCCCAAAATTCTTCCATTTTACAATCTCTTGCGTTTTCCACAAAGATCCTAAGTACCCGTCTCTTGCAAAGAGACGAAGTACAAGGTACAAGTTATAACTCTGTACGAATACCCCAAGTACCACTATGAATTCTTAATAGGGTACCTAAGGGTATTTCCGTATGTCCTAGATTATTGTGTACCTTAATTCGAATATTGTGTTTTCCTGAAAACGAAAATCGAATTTTTGGTAGATCATCCTATCTTCATGAATGGATTCTTGAAATGATTAAAGTGCCAAATGGAATCTACGAATTGGATTCCTGGTGTGCTTTAAGTATCCGCGTCCAAAGATAACAAATTTATAAACAAGTCAAACAACTATGTGATTATGTGCTTATGTGTTTCCTTTTATGTTTTTGTGTGATCCAAGTTTTGTCATCCAAATCCTCGTAGAATCTTCCATATCTTCGTATAAGGAATTCATAGTAGGATATCCAAAGGTACTATATTAGATCCTCAATGGGCTTCTACGTAGTAGTAAAGACCCTTGGATTATATTGTACCATTCCATAATTAGACCCCTGAGTGGTCTAGGTAATCAGATTGATCCAAAATCTGGTTAGGAATATCATGTGATGATATAGTTGAAAGGACTCCTTGGTGGCCTAATTTAAAAGGATCCTTTGTAGATCTATTTAAAAGGACCCTATGGTAGTCTAGTCACACTCATCACAGGTTTGATTTTCCTCCCCTTCACATTACAAACAAATTGTGCGGACTATGCAAGAAATTGCGTAATTATGGATGCATACATAATTATGAAATTCAGTGCACAGAAACCACAGCAAATTTTGTCATGTGTCTAGAGACTATTCCGTTCATTTTTGTTTCTGAAGATGTAAAATGACCATTCCGTTCATTTTTGTTTCTGAAGATGTAAAATGACCATTCCGTTCATTTTTGTTTCTGAAGATGTAAAATGACTATTCCGTTCATTTTTGTTTCTGAAGATGTAAAATGACTATTCCGTTCATTTTTGTTTCTGAAGATGTAAAATGACCATTCCGTTCATTTTTGTTTCTGAAGATGTAAAATGACCATTCCGTTCATTTTTGTTTCTGAAGATGTAAAATGACTATTCCGTTCATTTTTGTTTCTGAAGATGTAAAATGACTATTCCGTTCATTTTTGTTTCTGAAGATGTAAAATGACCATTCCGTTCATTTTTGTTTCTGAAGATGTAAAATGACCATTCTGTTCATTTTTGTTTCTGAAGATGTAAAATGACTATTCCGTTCATTTTTGTTTCTGAAGATGTAAAATGACTATTCCGTTCATTTTTGTTTCTGAAGATGTAAAATGACCATTCCGTTCATTTTTGTTTCTGAAGATGTAAAATGACCATTCTGTTCATTTTTGTTTCTGAAGATGTAAAATGACTATTCCGTTCATTTTTGTTTCTGAAGATGTAAAATGACCATTTCGTTCATTTTTGTTTCTGAAGATGTAAAATGACCATTCTGTTCATTTTTGTTTCTGAAGATGTAAAATGACCATTCTGTTCATTTTTGTTTCTGAAGATGTAAAATGACTATTCTGTTCATTTTTGTTTCTGAAGATGTAAAATGACTATTCTGTTCATTTTTGTTTCTGAATAATGCCTGTTGAAAATAACTCCGTTCATTTTTCAATTCTGAAAAATGTCCGTTAAAGAGAAATAACAGGATTATGCCTTTCATATCTCTGGTGGTTATTTGACACAAAGCCACAGTTAGACTCCTACGAATTAATTTCGGGACGAAATTTCCTAAAGTAGGGGAGACTGTAACACCCGTGTCACTCCAACCATCAGACAAATGCCAAACCAATGAAATATAGTATTTTATACTTGGGATTTGTAAAAATATGTGTATCGTTTACACATATCAATTCTTGTTCGATTTCAAGCTTTAAATCGCTTTCTGGAGGGTTATACGCGCTCTGATGTGCAGATATAACCAGTTTAATCCAACGAACACTCCGGAATAGTGAAATAGGCTTAACATACCTTAAATAACCTTTACATAACTTAGATATAAGTTTTGAAAGGTTTGGTATGGTGAAATCAAGTTAAATCGCTTACAGGGACTAAAGTTGACAAACTGCGAAAGTATGCCAATTTGAACTGTAACAGACCTTCCAGGACATGACCATAAGTTAAACATACCATAAATATCCTTTACATAGCTTAGAAATAGGCTTTGAGGTGTTCGGTATGCTAAAATAAACTTTTGTGTCATTCAGGGACTAAAAGCGTCAAAAAGTGCACAAGTTTGCATTTTTACGCGTAACTTACGTTCTGAATACATCCGGACATCCAAAAATTTATGTGAGCATGACTACATTATATTTTAGTGTTCGCCTTAAGAAAAATCCATTCGTCGCGTCATTTGGATCGTTTTTCGCACTTGTGCGCATTCCGTCGTAATTAAGCGAACATCGCGTTCGTACGGCCAAACGAACCGACATCCGAGATATTTTTGAACACATTTTAAGTTCCATATACTTTAACTTCATTTTAGAGCTTTGAAATGGGGTTAACGGGCCTTAAACGTGTCGAAAATGGCCTAAATACAGTTCAGGGACCAAAAGTGTAATTCTGCCGAAATAGTGCCTAGCGGTGCGCTACACTTTAAGCGTAGCGGTGCGCTAGGGGTCTGCTGACCAGATTCAGAGTTTCTAAACAGCAGGCTGCAGCTGTTACAACCTCAACCACATGTTCTAAAATGCTTAGTCAGCTGATAAGATCATATTTTAGTCACCATAAGGTTCCAACACATGTACGGCCTTGATCGTTTCCCCTTTTCCAAGAAACGATCTCAACGGTGGACCGAATACTATAAATACCCCAACACCCCAATGCAAAACTTACAAGAATTCTGATTTTTGAGAGCTCTAAGTTGAAACCATTGTTTCATACCTGAGTTCTTGAAGTCGGGATTAGCATTCGGGGACCCTGGGTTAGTATTCTTTCGTTCTTTTCCTTATTTTACTGCTTTTCGAGTCAGAAAGTCAAACTTTGTTTGACTTTCAGCGTTGACCAGTAATGGTCAATGCGAAGTTCGTTTGAACTTCGCAACGTGAGTGTAATCACGTTGGTCATAGTCCCTTGGGACTATGCCCACTGATTACCATGTTGTCTAGAGTCGTAGGGTAGGCGATCTAATAAATCGCCTATACCTTCGAACTCGACCCATTTGGTCGATCATTAGGATCCGACCAAACACATTAGGTGACCATAGTAGGTAGGGAATAACCTTCCGAGGTTACACCCTATGGTCACATCGTTTAAGTAGTTGTATGATAAGTAGTTTATATGCCTTAGGTAAATTACCAGAATACCCTTTTCATGTATAATTGGTAATTAATCATATGTAACCTAAACTTTTGTCACATAACTGATTATGTAACATGTTTAGGCATATAACACTTGTCATAGGACTAGTTAGGCGGTCCGAACGCGTTTCACGCGAACGACACGTTAAAGTAGCATAAGCTTCCTAAACGGGTCGTAATGGGTCGTAGACACTTGGGTTAAGTTTCATTTAGTATGAAGGCTTTGTTAAACCATATCATATGAGTTCCTACACTCATTTGGTTTACAAACCCTAATGCTACCCAATCTTCCGATTTAGGTCCGGTTAATTAACATAGTTACCTATATTAGGTGCCGTTTGATTTCCGTGATCTCTAGCATTGTTTGGTTGTTACTCAAGGACTACTGAGCAATCTCAAGTGAGTACATAGACCCCTCTTTTACTGTTTTCCAAACTGTTTTGGGGTGGAACACATGTGCCTACTTGTTACTTTCCTGCTTTCCTGTTTTCACATCATATACTGCTATGTTCGTTAGTACATTATAGTTCATGATTTCATTACATTTCATGCTATGTATTGCCATCGTGTGCATTACTTAGTACATCGTTTTACATGACATTTTGACATAGACATTTCG
This sequence comes from Helianthus tuberosus, assembly GCA_030545235.1. Lineage (NCBI taxonomy): Eukaryota > Viridiplantae > Streptophyta > Magnoliopsida > Asterales > Asteraceae > Helianthus > Helianthus tuberosus. Next base: position 16,749 of record JARYGA010048415.1, on the reverse strand, counting down.
ACATAGACATTTTAACATGATTGACATTTGATCATGTATTTCCCACAAAACATAACTTTGATTTAAACCAAGTTTTACTTCAATACTTTGTTGTTGTGCATATGGTTTAGTTGAGACATTTCACTTGCCATACATGGATATTTGACATAGACATTTGACATGGATATTTGACATAGACATTTGACATGGATATTTGACATAGACATTTGACATGGACATTTTGACATAGACATTTGACATGGATATTTGACATAGACATTTTGACATGATTTACATCTTGACATGAATACTTTGACATATTATTCAATACATTTGACAATTGATTTAAACATAGACATTTTACATTGTTTGGTTTGGTTTGATTAAGTGATTAAGTAACGATGCGTGTGTAATATGATACAAGCATGGTGGATACGCCGCTGGTACTTCCTATATATAAGTGTTTGTATGGTATTACATATTGTAGCGTTATCTGAATCATTTCAGGTTGAGACATAGAACATTTTATACAAATAACATATTTTTCACAAGACATTGATTTACAAACATCTTATCTTATGCAAACATATTTTACATGGTTATTCATTTAACCGTACATTATTTATACATATCATCTGATCTTATCGATTTTCAAATGATTTACAAAACAAAGCAAATAACAAGGTTCATGACTAAACATTTTCTCAAACATAAGTCATGAAACCTATTTTCACAAAACCTATGTATCTCACCGGCATTTTTATGCTGACGTACCTATTTTCACATGTGTTTTTCAGGAGCTGTTGCATAAGATGATCAAGATACACATAGGCAGACTTGGGCTTTAGTGACAATAAAAGATGCAAGACTAGTTAATTATGTTGTATTTCTTTGTTTGTTAAGACATTGTAACACTTTTAATCAATAAAACGAAACTTCAATTGCCATGGATTTGAAACAATTAATTCTGTTACAACACTCCCCGACGTTTCCGCCACGTTTTGTATGTTCTACGTGGTCGGGGTGTGACAAACGCCACCTTGGATCAGCAAAAAACGCGGCGATGGAAGAGCAGGTACAGGAGCTGCTCTCCGCAGGCATCCTGCGGGAAGTCAAATACCAGACTTGGTTATCCAACCCAGTCATGGTAGAAAAACCAAGCGGGGGTTGGCGCATGTGTGTCGATTACAAAGACCTCAACAAGGCCTGCCCCAAGGATTGTTACGCACTTCCGGAGATCGACGAAAAGGTCGATAACCTCGCACCATTTCGATGGAAGTGCTTCCTCGATTGTTACAAAGGCTATCACCAAGTACAGATGGCAATCGACGATGAAGATAAAACGGCATTCCGTACTCCTATCGGAAACTACTGCTATACAAAAATGCCGTTTGGTTGCGCAACGCGGGCGCAACCTATCAAAAATTGATGAACGACACTTTCCGCGGCCAAATCAGCAAAAGTGTCGAAATCTATATGGACGACCTGGTCGTCATGAGCATGGAGGAAGACACCATGCTCAACGATATTGAAAGAACATTCCAAACTCTGCGAAGCGTCAACATGAAGCTCAACCCAGGGAAATGCTCGTTTGGAATGGAAGAAGGCAAATTCCTTGGATTCATCGTAACCAAAGATGGATTCAAGGTGAACCCGGAAAAAGTACAGGCGATCGAACGCATGCCATCGCCTTCTACGATGAAAGAAATGCAGCGACTAGCCGGTAGGCTAGCTGTACTAAATAGGTTCTTAGCTAACCATGCAGCTAAGTCTTATCCATTCATCAAGACTCTGCGGAGCTGTTTAAAAAAGGAGCAATTCCAATGGACCGCAGAGGCCGAAAAAGCTTTCCGGGAGATGAAAGAGTGTTTGATTCTAACCGCACCTCGCAAGGATGAACCACTTATTTTGTACCACTCTGCCGCCGACAATGCAGTCGGCGCGGTACTCATAGTGGAGCGAGAAGGAGTTCAAACACCCATCTACTACATCAGCAAAATGCTCAACGACCCAGAGACGAGATACTCTGTGACAACCGTCACTTTTCCGTACATTCCGTACACGAAATGAACAGTGATTTGTGCTTAAATGACTGTGCATGATCTGGCTTACCAGACAAATAAATTTCTGAATTCCATGCAAGTGAATTCATGCACATTTTGTGCTACAAAATATAGCTTTATGCATAACCGAGAGCGTTGCGTCAGAAATATTAGTAAACTCACCGGTAAGACACATCGTGTCAACAGAACTGCAGAAAGCAGTCAGACATTAGAATTGAGGCCTAGGTGTAGGTCCGACGACAAAAGTACATTAAAACCCAAGAGTACATATAAGGGTTTAATTTATAGACATTGCGAAAGCAAAAATAAGCACTAAAAAGCACCCGAAACGCACTTTAAGTGCATAATTTATATAATTCAGCATTTAAATATATGAATATTTTGCAGAAATGTCGTTTATTTATCCAGAATATTTCCCTAAGTGTTGGGAATTGAAAGGGTACAAGAAGGGTACTTAAAGACACTAAAAAGTGTGATTTAGCACTTTAACGAACCGGACATTACCCGGAATATCAAAATATTACTTGAAGCATTGTTTTAATGTTTCTGAACTAGTTATGGTCCCCGAACACCATAACACCTCTTATAACGTAATAACGCATTAAATCCCTAAACTTATTACTTGAAACCAACTTATTTACGAACTAGGGAGTAAATATTACACTTTGCCCCCCCCCCCATTCCATATATACGGTCACATGGGGTGACTCCACCATAATATTTTCAAGATCCCCCAAAATCCTTACTAGATCTTTACATGATCTCACAAGATATGATATGATCTTACAAAGATTTCCTTGGATATTCCTTAGATTCTCTGGAATATTATAAGTACACAAGATCCTACAATATCCATCAAAGATATTACTTGGATTTAATTTGATTTCATAAGATATTGCATAGATATGACGAATCTTGAAAGATTTACTAGAGATTTTGCAAGATACTATAAGGTAACTTATTGATTAAAGTTTACACTTAGACCCCTCCCCATATCTTCACAAAATCGGTCACATGGCCTATTTGGAAGATCCTACATGATCTTGCAAGATATCTTAGATCTTATAAGATTTGTTTTGTTATCCTCAAATCTTAATAAGATCCCATGAGATCTCTAGTAATCTATATGGAATTGGTGCAAGATATTGTTATGTACGATAAGAGACACAAGACTCATTCATCTTCATCACTTTAACACACCAAAACCTCTCTCTCTCCCTCTCATGAAAGCTACGGCCAACACCCCCTAACCTCATCACCATTTTTCTTCAATCCTCCAACATGATTTAAGCACTCTACAAGGTGATACAAGCATACTTATGAAGGTTGGAAGCAAAGGAACTTGAAGGACCACCTTTGTTTGCTTTTATCCACCACATTTTCAACCTTGTTCTTCCCTAGCTTTAAGCTAGTTGTAAGATTCTTAAACACCCTTGTTTATTTCTATATTTAGTGGTTAAAAGACTTGTTATGATGAAAATATTAAGAACACTAAAGAATATGAACATGAATCTTGAACATAAGTCTTACACATAATGAAATAGTGATGAAACTATGTGTTTAGTATATGAATGATGCTTGTTTGTTGAAATGATGATGTTGATCATCACATAAAGCTTGCTAGATTGTGATTAAACACATGATCTAGCAAGTGGAAGGATGATTATGTAACAACATAAAATAATCATCTTCTAGTAAACACATGAACTTGATAAATGAAATGATTTCTCGAAAAGTAATAAACAAAAGAAGCTAGTAAACTTATAAATCCAAGATTTATGAATGATTTTTCCAAGAAAAACAAGTGTAAAATATGATTTTTAGAAGATCATGATTCTTACATAAACCAATATTATTTTTGGTGGAAAAACAAGTGTATGAACACTTGTGAAACAAGAGAGTTAATGAAATCAACATTTTTTTAAATTATGTTTACAAGTTGTAAACACCAAATCTTTTCAAGAATGGAATTTTTGATGAAATAAACACACTTTAAAGAGTAACTAAGTCTACTAGAGACGTTGCCAAGTTACTACAAGTTTTGGGAAAGAACAAGTTCATGTTGTCATATAACTTACTTGATTTTAACACTTGTTAGATGAGAAATGAGTTGTTAATTGTTGATGAAGTTTAAAAGAAAATAAACACATGTTTTGAAAACATGGGAAACCTCCATTTTTAGGGGAAACTCTGCCAAAATTTTATAAATTTTGACACTTAGAAAAATATAAGTTTTGAGAAATTTATTCCCTAAAAATGTATCTAAAAATATTACCAAGGTTTCCCTAATTTTTGGTAATAAGAAATAAGGATTTCTTCAAAAATAAAAATGGATATTAAGTATATATATTTTGAGAGAAAAATATATATTATTTGATCACCAACTTTTGTGCTAAGTGTATATAGTATGTGTTATACGTGCTAGTGTATTAAGACTTAAAAATACACTAAATACTCATGAGGAGTATAAACATAAAAATACACATACAAGATACATAATTCGGGTGCAAAGTGCAAAACACGAGATACTTATATTAATTTTAGAGAAAATAATATAAGTAAGATACTTAGTTAAAAATATAAAATATTTTTAACACAAGAATATATATACAAAAGAGAGTGACTGTACTTGTGCGACGCAAGTCTAGTGACTAACGTTAAGAAAACGCGTATAGGTTACGACGTTAATTAAGCAAATCCGGTGAAGTTTACGACGCACAGGAACGCAAAGCTGTGAGTTCATGCTCCCCCTTTTCTCTTTAACTGTTTTCAGTTTTTATAACTCTCGGGGGTGAAATACATGTTACAAATATTATAATTTTTACAAAGGGTAAAAATACAAGAAGCACTCTTGGTGAGAACGAGAACCGAGTGCAATATGATTTGAGAATACAAGAAGCACTCGTGGTGAGTGCAATATGATGAGCTTTAAGAAAAGCCTAGAAAATACTAGATCATGTGAGCTTAAACTAGATATTGAGATGCCATTAATACTTAATTAGGGACGAGGGTTAGATCTAACGGGTACGGCCGAGCCCCACTCAGGGTCCTTATGTGACCTCTTGAGTGCTTCGGTGTCCCAGTCGAGGGAAATCGACACAGTCGAGGTTAATCGACACAGTTGAGGGAAATCGACACAGTCAAGGGAAATTGACGCAGTCGAGGTTAATCGACACAGTTGAGGGTAATCGACACAGTAAAGGAGCCAACACTAATGCTCCATATGCTCACATGCCTTAAAGGAGCCAACACTAATGCTCCATATGTCCTCACATGCCTTAATGTCCTTGTATAAACAATCATTTAAAACGTGGGGTACACAAGAAAACTTGAATGATAATTGAGTACGTGGGGTACTCAAGAAAACGGGAATTATACTTGAGTACGTGGGGTACTCAAGAAAGACTTGAATTATACATGACACATACTATGTTTTCATACAAAGTATAAAAATGTGAAATACAAAAAAAAAAAAAACGCATGAACTCGCTCAACTTTATGTTGATGTTTTCCAAAATTACATGTATTTCAGGTGACAGGATGGATCTTGGGCGCAAGTGTCGTAACTAGAAGTAGACTACAAGTTTAGATGTCATCCACTTTTGTTGAATCGTAACCTTGTCAAAGGTCGTGTTTTGAAAACTTAAATAACAAGTGTTTGTAATACTCAAATTTTCATAAATGGATGAACATCGTTTTGATCATGTAGTTGTTTATTACGATTGAATGCAATGATAACAAGCTAGTCACACATCATACGCTTCCGCAAAAGACAGGGTGTGACATACTCCATCATGGAGAAGTTGGTACTAGCACTGGTACACACGTCGAGACGATTACGACGCTACTTCGCGAACCACGTCATCACCGTGCTAACCAACTATAGGATCGGCCCGATCCTATCCAAACCCGACATCTCTGGGAGGTTAGCAAAATGGGCAATCGAGATGGGCGCACTTTCGCTGAACTATAAGCCGCGCCCAACAATCAAAGGCCAGGTCTTGGCTGACTTCGTTGCTGAAGTACCAGCAAATCGCATTCAAGAATGCTAAGAAGAACAAAACCCTGCATCACCACCATCACCCGCAGAAACATGGGCACTATATACGGATGGTGCATCTAACGAAGATGGTGCAGGTCTGCGCCTCGTCAGCCCTGACGGCCAAAAGCTTACTTATGCAATCCGCCTCGATTTCAAAAACACAAATAATGAGGCAGAGTACGAGGCTCTACTGGCAGGGCTGCGTTTGGCAGTCAAACTCGGCGTCCAACACTTGGAGGCACACGTCGACTCACTATTAGTCGCAGGACAGATACGCGGCGACTATACCGCAAAAGGGGATATCATGATCCTCTACCTGGAACAAGCCATGCAACTGAAAAAACAATTCACTTCCTTCAATATCCGCCATATCAACAGGAGTGAAAACAAACCCGCCGATGCACTATCAAAACTGGCATCCACAAGTTTCCAACATCTAGCAAAAGAGGTACGCATCGAAATTCTGCAAAATCCTTCCGTACCCCTACGCCAAGTCAATGTCATCCAATACGGTACAACATCCTGGATGACACCGATCATTGCGTACTTGCAATCAGGTGTTACTCCCGAAAGCAAAGCAGAGGCACGCAAGCTACAATACAAAGCGTGCCATTACCAAATGGGAGACGGTATCTTATACCGTAAATCATACCTGGGGCCACTACTACGATGCGTCGACCCTCAAGACACCACATACCTCATCAGAGAAATACACGAAGGAATATGTGGCATACACGCAGGACCACGCATGGTGGTGGCCAAAATAATGAATGTCGGGTACTACTGGCCCGGCATGCACCTGGACGCAGTTAAGGTCTTGCGCAAGTGTTTCAATTGTCAGCGACATGCTCCTAAGACCTTGCGCCCCAAGAACAACCTGATACCTGTCACTACCGCATGGCCGTTTCAAAAATGGGCAATCGATGTGGTAGGACAATTTCCAGACGCACCAGGTGCAGTGAAATTTATCATAGTGGCTGTTGACTACTTTACAAAATGGGTAGAGGCAAAACCGCTTGCCTCAACCACCGCTATGATAACAAGGAAATTCATCTGGGAACACATCATCTGCCATTTCGGTCTACCAATGTGCACTGTCACCGACAACGGTACCAACTTCGCTGCCGACGACTTCCAAAAATGGCTAAAGGAGCTAAATATTGAACACATATTCTCCTCAGTGGCACATCCGCAAGGGAATGGCCAGGTGGAGAGTATCAATAAAAGCTTAGTCGAAGGCATCAAGACACGGTTGGGAACAGCCAGACGCGGCTGGGTCGATGAACTCCCAAGTATCTAATGGGCCCACAGGACAAGCCCAAAGACAAGCAACGGTGAGACACCCTTCAGTCTTGTCTATGGCACTGAAGCGGTGATCCCCGCAGAAATAGGCCTCCTTTCACCAAGAATGTTGGCTATTAACAAGGTAGACAACAATGAAGAACGCAGGTTTGACTTGGACCTACTGGAAGAAAGGCGTGAAAACGCTGCCATCAATGAAGCCAAGTACAAAACCAAACTTAAAAAGTACTACAATGCACACGTCCGCATTTGTACCTTCAACCCGGGAGACTACGTCCTTCGTGACAATGAAGCATCTAACGAAGAATGCCCAGGAAAACTTGCCCCCAAGTGGGAAGGGCCCTACCTCATCCAAGAGGTCCTAGGCAAAGGCGCGTATAAACTACAAACATTAGAGGGCGAAACTATCGCACGCACATGGAATGCACAACAGCTTCGACGCTGTTATATGTAAGCCACGTTTTCTACATTCACCATGTAACCTATCAGGCCGCAAGCCATTTGCATATAAATAAATAGACGATTAAATGCAATATTGTTTATTTATTTCTATTATGAATGCGTGTTCCACTCTGAGGTATCCACAAAAACAGATTAGCAAAATCTTCATTCGTGATACCCACACAGAGTGGTAACCACACGCAACTATTATAATAGGCCAGCAATGGCAACACTATTTATCCGGCCAGACACAGTTCTTCATACTTGCATATCACCTAGATATGCAAAAGGCAATTACAGACTTAGTGTTACTCACAGTAACATTAAACTCATACAAATTCAAACATGCAAGTAATGAAAACACTTGTACAAATTGAACGGAAGGGTTGAAACTGTATATTCAAAAAATTTCTACACCCACGCGGTGCACAAGTGATTTACATAAAGTTCTCGACATTTACATAAGGAAACAAAAAAGGCACGCAAGCCAGCCTAGTCTTTCTTTGTCCCGCTGGAACCCACACCATCAGTGCCCTCAACAACAGGCTTCTCCTCATCTTCTTCATCAGCGTATAACACTCGCAAGCGGTCCACATAATCCTCCGCTTCTAGACACTTTTCAAGCTCCTCAAGACCGGAAAGGGTTGTTTCGTTATACGCCTCAACCGCAGCATCAAGAAGCGCTTCAGTATCCACACCGTGGAACCCGGATCGCTCATCAGTATATCGGCCCTGGGCCATAACATTCATATGGCCAATGCAACGATTATAGCCAGCTTTAAAACCAGCATCCCGGGCACGCTCCTTAATCTCATTAACACCTGATACATTCTCAGGTGCGTCAAGGATGGCCGTAACAATCTGCGAAACAAGAATACAAAGGATATTAAAGGCGAACCTACAACAAAAATAACGAAGGCAACGGATACTTACATGCCCGATCCCGTGCATACGCATCCATTCACGGTCAGCCTTGAGCAGCTCAAGTGACGAAGCAAGGCTATCTCTAGCCTCTTCAGCCTCTCTTGCCCGCGCTTCAGCTTCAGCAGCACGGGCAGAGACTTCCTCAATAGCGGCTCCCCGGACCCGCACTTCACCCTTTTTTTCAAGAAGAACACAAGTATACAAATTTTATCAACATACTTGTGAGACATACGCAAAGTCAAAGGCAAAAAAGACTTATACCTGAAGGCCCAAGATAGTTTTCGATAAGTTGGTACGATCAACATTTGCCCCTTCAAGAGCCTTTGCAGCGTGGGCCCCCGCCTCCTTGGCCTCTTCAGGAGCCTTTGCAAGGCGAGCTTCCGCCTCTTTGGCCTCTTGGGCAGCCGCAATAGCTGCTGCCTTCTCTTTAACCAGCGCAGCATTTGCTGCCTTAGCATTGACAAGCTCCTGGCGAACACGAAAGAGAGTTTCATTCTGTTTGGCCCAAGAGTCTTTCCAAGCCTTGCGCTCATTAGAAAGTGTCTCGCGCTCATTAGAAAGAGATTCTTTCCAACTCTTGCGCTCAGTGGAAAGCAGTTTTGCAAGGGTACGAACCTGTTTAAGCTCAGCAGTTGCAGCCCACTCTTCAGTCTGCTTACGCTTTTCAAACGCAGCCCTATCCCTTTCAAGCTGCTCTGCACCCTCACGTGCAGCCTTCACCAACTCCTCAGCCTCGGCATGCAAACGCACATTCTCCTCCTCCCTGCGCCCCAACACCTTATACTTTTCCATAATGGCATTGGCCATTACGGAACTCCCAACAAGCATGGAGGAGAGTTGGTTAATCTGGGCCTCACTTGACAGAGAACGGGCCCGGTTGACTTCAAAAGGGGTGCCCAAACCACCCAAAATCTCCCTACTCGCGGAGGGGTCAGCAGTAATATCATCCCCTTGCAGTACGGTCCAGGGGGCGGTGATAAGTCATGGCCCGATCTTCCGTATAGGTGCGGTAATAGTACTCCAATTCAGACTCTTCAGGCTGAATGGGAGTCTCTACAAAACCCGCACCCCCGGAAACGGAACCAGAAGCCTTCCCAGCAGCAGGAGACTTCGGCCTTTAAGTATAATCAAATTTCAGGCCCAGATCATCAGCATCCTTTGGGGTAATAACATTATCATGGGAATCAACCGTGTCATGGATCTGGGCCGCAGGCCCCTTCCCAGTATCCTCCTCCCGCACAGAGGACTCAGGCGTAACAACCTTATGAACCCCCACATCCGCAGCAGTGTCATGCGGGGGAGGAGGAGGAGCATCAAAGATGGAGAACCCTTCATCTTGGGGTTCTGCAATCAAAGCAAAAATACGTTAAACTACAAGTACAAACACAAAATACTTGTTCAAGTTACGCTTTACGTACCAGGAACAACCACATGCTTCTTTTGTCCCACAAAAGCCCCGCGTCTGGTCTGAATCTTCGGTTTCTTTTTCTCACCAGCATCAACAGCTTTCCCTGCTTTTCTCTTCTTCTCATCAGCAGGCTTAGAACCCGCAGTGGTTCCACCAGTGGCCGCACCAGCACCTGGAACACCCAAGCCCTCAAGGGTGTCAGATACTACCACGTAATCGGTATATCTGCGGAAATGAGAACGAGAGATACCTGCTGCATGCGGAACCAAAGGCGGAACAACAGGAGCCTCAGTTTTCTTCTTGTCGCGACCCCGCACGGGTTTATCAACTTGCTTCTTCTCTGCATGCTTTTTGGGAACACCCTTTGACTCAAACTTACCAAGGGCCCCAAGAGTACCTACATGTAGAATATCAGCAACATGAAACTTATAAGGCAAGAAAAGAAGGCTATGAATTATACCTTTGCCCTGCGGCAGGGGTGCCTTCAGTGCCTCGCGTGTAGGAACGCGTAAGTTATGGAGAATGGTCAAATTAAAACCTGCACCTTCAGCAGTCTTGACAATATCAACCTTGCCAGTAAAGGTTGGATCAAATATCTTCCACAGCTCAACAACAACTTCTGATATTACACGTTCAAATTAATTACAAACAAGAGAATAATGAAACCGCACAAGAGTAAGAACACTTACCACCAGTTTTCTCTCGCACAATGGGCTTCGCATGCCTATCAGGCCTAGTCAATAACATCCGCAGCATCCACAATTCTTTGTTCTCCAAAGGCCTATGCTCAATCGTCCTCAACCTTGGGAACCACTCCGCATTCTCCGCATTAGGAATGGTAAGATCCTCCGCAGGAATAGGCTCATTAACATTCCGCAAAGTCATGTTGAGAACAACCGCGGCAGCTTTAACATAGAAGAACTTGCTCTTCCACTTTGTAATACCCTTGGGAGGGGTCATCAACTTGGTACTTCCATACCGTTCTTTGAAAGAGAAGAACCCAGTATTCACCGTCAACTGATAAAACCCCCAGAAATTATCAACGGTAACCGGCAAACCAAGAGCACGAAAAGTTGATTCAAAGTGTCTAATACGAATAAACCCAAAAGGACTCATCTGAGAGATATGGACCTTGTAATACTCCAACAACTCAGCAACAAAAACGGTCAATGGTAAACGAAGGTTACCATCGATGAAAGAATCGGCCCACATGGTCACATGACCGGCTGGAGCACAAGCACCGGTGTCACCGTCTTGGGGATAAACAGCCCCAAACTCGTGGGGCATCTGTGTACTGGTCATCAGTTGGTCGAACGACGCTTTCGACCACTTCAAGGGTGGCAAGCCACCACCAGGGGCACTACCACCATCATCTTCGTCTTCACCACCCACCGGAGAAGAATGAGCAGGGTTTTCACCCTCCACATTATGTGGGTTAGATGGTTCAGCCATCAGAAATATAAAGACGAGAAGGATTGAGTTGCACAAAAACTCAGAAAATCGCCGGAAATACAGACAGATTGATCGGAGAAGACAAAGATAACACTCTTTTCCACAGGAGAAATTTTTGAAATTTGAACAAAGTGAGGAGAACCCAAACGGTTTCCCCTTATATACTCATCGCAATTAATGCGATGCAGTAAACCGACTTACCACGTTCAAAAAGGGCCACTGACGTATCGCCACGTATTCAGCGACTTTTCAGCTGACGGTTATCACGCGCGCGTGGCCGCCCACGAGCCTGACAGAAAAGACCTTTACACTACTTGCTACAGTGCAGTTATGACCTCGGTCAGTGCAAACGTCCTTTCAGAACATCACATGTCAGAATCCTACCAACTTTCAACAACCCACACGTGCAATCAGACACGTAGACGACACAAAAGCGACAAACATTATCCAAACTTAAGCGGCATGCGGTTTCTCTGGTTTACCACACCATAACCCATACCGCATGTCGTTTTTTACACACCCCTAAAAAAAAAGGCAAAAATATATATCTTTAAATTATATAAAGGGGTATAAGCAATAACCGCACATGCCCACGAGCACACATGGAATATGCGGAGATGACACACACCAACCCGCACAGGTGTGTCAGATACTCAGAACCAGCATGGTTCTTTGGACTGCGAAAACCGCTTCTCAGGATGCGGTAAACCGCACTCCGTGTAAGCTTCTTCAAGCTTCAAAACCCTCATTTCCAGTTCACAACCACGGAGGGAACGCAAACAGCTTCTCCTTAAGGAAAAGGACAAGTGTGCTGAGCAACCGCACATCAGCAACCCTGTCTCCTGAACCTTCAAGAGCTACGTCCAGGCTACAAGACTTCTAGAAGCGAGTTCTTTGCTGCAAACCGCAACCACTCATGAATAGTTACTACAAACCGCAACTATGCGAACGGTAGCTACGGAAGAGCCACAACTAAACCACCATGCGGAGGAGCAAAGCTACTCCAAGGAAAACTGCTTTTCAACTAAGCATTAAGGAAAGTGGCTACAAAACGAATGCGGAAGAGTTTCAACCAACTTCCCAAGTATCTAAGGTGATCTCCTCCGGCAACACTACTTAAAGAAAAGCTACTTTCCACCAAAGCGTGAAGGAAAGTAGCTCCAGAACAGTGGTAACAAGTCTGCTTATGACTAGTTACCCACCTATGGACCGCATAGAATAAACAATGGTGGGCACAACCCTGCCTATGACCATGTTTATCTGCCCATAGTTCAGATTCACATTGTTCGACCAAACACGGCCAACAATGGCGCAACTACCCTACGTTCCTCAAACAAACGTGGCCAACAAGGTGCGGCAACGAGGTAACCGCAAAGGACGTGCGGTTACTAGAGAGCTAAGCCTCAGAGGACGTGCGGTTACTTGAGAGATAAACCACAGAGGACGTGCGGTTACTAGAAAGCTTAACTGGAGAACACGAACACCCCACAAAACAGGGATCATCATTGCATGTCCAGTTGCTGAACATAGAGCTTGAGCAAAGTACTTACAACTTTGCACTAGCTGACGCAGAGGTTACAACTAGAGTGACGAAGACTGACATCTTCCGTCACGATCTCAAAGGTTGGTTCGAACCTTGCTAACACCTTCAGTCACCGTCTCAAAGGTTGGTTTGAAACACCAACAGGTGGCTGATGACATCAGAAAAAGGTAGACCAAGAGTCAAGTCCTTGGCTGAGAATTCCGCATCAGACGGAACTTGCTCACCGGACATCCTTCTCAAAGGAAGAAACAATCCACTCGAAAGGCCTACCACAACTTGAAGAAGGAGCCATACAGATGGCCCATATTCTACCTTCTAGACACCATAGTCCAGTATTCCTCCTACATGCAACTTGCATAAGGAAGAAACACTAGACTGGGGGGACTTGAAGGGGTATGGTCCCAGATCTCGCGTCAGCATGACCGCGAATAACCATTACCCTTATCAAAAAACCTCCACCAGCAATAAACTCACATGTGTCCGCGTGGGCACACACGCGAACACAGCAGTCCAATCTGTCCAGTGATGAGAAGACTTACCTTAAGGACGGAAACCAATGTTACGCATAGCGATGCGGCCCCGCACCGCATCCTATGAACATTTTCATCACGACAAGGAATCTGGGAAACAGTAACAGTCACTAAGCGGCGATGCGGCATGACACCGCATCCAACATAAATCATGGATGGAAAAACCAACGCGGGAACAACATCAATGACCGCAAGCAGCGATACGGCCTGGCACCGCATCCTGCCTACAAGGCAAGTGGGTCTGACACCACAGTGCAAGTGGCACTGGGAACAGTCGCCTACCGGCCCACGTGTATACAACAGTCTGACACCACAGCAGGACGTGGCATCACCACAGTAACCGACAGGTCTGACACACCTGCAAATAGCTGTGCGATGTCAGGCTAGTTACTCAACCACCCTCCTTCACTCCTCGGCTATAAATACTCACCCCAAACCAGGTTTGAGGTATCACTTCTCAACTCTCTCAATACTACTACTATCACACTTTGCTTCCCAAGCAAACTACTGATTCTCACGCCGGAGAGTGGTAACAAGGAGCACCCCCCACCCCATCCTCCTTGTTGCGAGTCACGGCTTGGTTCCTTGTGCAGGAAACCCACCACCAGACGATCCAGCCGGCGATCCTCGGAAAGAAGGGATTAACCCTCTTGACGAGACCAGTGAGTTAACCCACCCGGTTAACCATTGTTTCATCAAGGATTAAGAATATTGATTCATTTGTTTGATATAGAAACCTGCTATTCATGGGACTTGCATTCATTGTTTCGAGCATGGATTCCACTCTTTGGGTCTAATTTTCAAATAGGTTTTACAGGTGAGGATCCATGGAGGTTTGTGAAGAAGAATCATGTGGGTGTTTCTGTTTTTTTAAATAAAAAAGTTTTTTTTTTTCATTTAAGCAGCAACAATGTCAGATCCCTAGCCTATTGAAACGTCAGCTCTATTCGTAAGCTCACACGCCTCTTCGTCGGATCTAAAACGTCGGCCGTGGTTGGGTTTGTCATCGAAGGTGGGTTCGTTGTCGAAGGAAGGATCTGAAACCATGGTTGGGCTTGTTGTTGAAGGTAGGCTCTTCATGAAAGATCTGAAAAGTCGGTGAACATGATGCGCATCCTCGAAGGAACTGGGGTTTCAAGAGAATTGAAAAGTTGGAGAACTAGTGATACAAGATGAATAGATAACTGAAAGGTATTTTAAAATATATTTTGATGTGATAAAAAATAAAAAGAAAATAATGGTAACCTGATGATCTGGTAATTACATTATATTAGAACACTATAATAAAATTTAGTTATTTTAAGAAGACAAAAAAAAGTTTGAATGACTTAATTGAAACAATTAGTAAAGTTTGTTACATTTCTGTGGCATTTTCCCTTATTATTATTATTATTATTATTTTCACTATATACTATTTAAAATTAAAATATCCAGACCATACAACACTTCTTATCCTGCGATGCGTACGCGAACCTCTCAATTGACTGCGCTGGCACAATAGTAATTAACTCGGTATAATTACACATATTAATTATGCATGTTATAATGCATAATTACGCATGGGTTGGATTAAACCCAAATCACCCACATTATAATGCATAATTACGCATGTTGTAAAAAAATCAAACCCCGCATGTCACCAAACATGAAAATTACGCATGTTAAACTCAAAATTATGCATAGGTTGTTCCAAACCCTAATTACGTATGTTATACACATAATCACGCACGTTATAAAAAAAATAGGGTAAATTACATTTTTCGTCCTTTATGTTTGTATCAGATTGCAACAGATGACCTTTAACTTCAATAATTACAGTCGCAGTCTTTTATTTGCAAAACTCATTACACCCTACATCTTTTGGCTCTAAACAGGTTAAAATTTTAAGTTAAGTTTATTCACTTAAGGGTATTATGGTCAATTCATTCTTTTAATTAAATGTTTAATAAATAAAATTAAAATAGTTGCATATATACATCATCTTTCCCAATTCCCTAACCCTAGAACCTTAACCACCACCACATCCTGCCGCCACCACTTTACAAAATAAGTCACAATCTACAACCCAGCTGCCATGTCGGATCCTAACCACCACATCTAGTTTATGTGTTTTTATGATTTTTATGGTGTTCTAGCATTATAACTAGTTTTATATCACTAAAACAATGCTTCTAGTCTATTTTTGGTGTTTTGGGTAGTGTCCGGTTATTCGTTCGGTTATCGGTTCGTTAAAGTGCTAAATAGCGCAGTTTTGCAAGATATGAAGTACCTTTTGTGACTGTCTTCATTCCCGACACTTTACAAGTTATTCTGGACATTTAAACCTTAATTATGCATGTTATTTTGATGTTACATTGCTGTTTTTGCTGAATTTCTGGAGAACTCTGCATTTAGAGTGCGTTTCGGGTACTTTTTAGTGTCGGTTTTAGCTTCCGGAAAGTGTTTATATTAACTTTTGTTCACCTACTTAGTTTTCAATGTATTTTTGATGTTAGACCTACTTCTAAGTCCTAAATCTATTGTCTGATTGTTTTCTGCAGACATGCTGACGCAGCTTGTCTAACCTGTGAGCTTACTAATCAATTCGATGCAACGCTTAAAGTATAGTATAATGTGACAGTTAATATATGAAACATGCATGAATTTAATTGCATGTCAAATAAGCACATAATGTTGATGTGTAAACACATAAATGCAGGAAATAAATATTAATTAAAATAGTACGGAAATTACCGGTTTTGGGCCAGTTGTCACATTCGCTTAGGCAATCTGATACAAACTCTCAAACAGTTAAGGACCAAGCTAGAAATGAAGCTAGATCCTTTCAAAAACCTTTTTACAAACCTTCTGAATTCAAACTTAACTGGATTTGAGGTGCATCGAGCTCACAAGTTGAGTAAATAGCTGTGGATTCAAGATGTAACCAATTCCAGTTGAGTAGGTGGTCAGTTCAAACAAAACCGAACTGATTTACTGAGAAATAGCCACATTCGTCCGAATGGCAGGCGCGTCCGTCCGAAGGGGACATCCCCATTCGTACGAATGTGACACCCCATTCATACGAA
>JARYGA010048414.1:0-20059 GCA_030545235.1 Helianthus tuberosus | reverse complement strand
ATGGTTATTCTGAATCTTCTAATTTAATTCGTTTGACATCTGAATTATCAGGTATTAATATCACCGGATAAGATTAATACAAACAAACACTCAAGCAGATTGAACCAAAAACGTCGATCATTGCGACTTACTCTTTTTCATATATCTATATATGCATCTATTACAAATTACAACTGGAAATTTAAACATTAGTAATTATACATCGATATATATATAGGTGATATATATTAATTTATATCTATTTTAGTTGATTTTTTTCGAAGAAACAAAATTACACACACACACATATATATATTAGGCGACTGGTTTCTAAAACTGCATTTCCCGCTCGTCATATTTCCAGGCGAGTTTTTCTCCTATTTGGCAAATTCGGTTTCCTTCCTCAACCAACTCTTCACCATACTAGCGAAGTTCTTCCACATTCTCTTGATTCATTGGTGGTAGTGGGGCTGGCACTGGTTCAGGGTAATGTGGTATTGGTTCTCCGTAAGGATATGGGTTATTTAATATTTCCTGAATTGACCTATTGTCATCCCACCACGGATCATAATCTAAAGGGTTTGGTGATGGAATTCTAGGTATATCATTTGGATCCAATGCTGGGATTGGAAGTTGGTTTTCCTGGATTTGCTCTAGTTCCATGGGTTGGTCAGGAAATAATGGTAGAAGTTGTGCGTCTGCTACTTGCTTAAGATTAAAGTTGTCACACCCCAACTGATGGCGGAATCATCGGGGCATGGCACTAAGCGAAACTGATTGTCCAGAAGTTTCCATAACAATTATCATTACCATTCAATTTAAATAACATGTCCCATACCATGTCTCAAACAGTAAACAAATTATTACAGACAAAATCTAGTCAAGTAGTTCTGTTCCGACAACTCAGATTTATACATAGATAGTTTATTTATTGGTTTCTAGGACCTCTTTTCCTAGCTTCGATTTCATCACAGCACAGAGAGCATCCTAGACCTTTCCTAGCCTCAAGTTCACAGCATGCTAAGCATGTAAACTTCCTAAGCACCTGTCACATACGTTAAAATAAAGTTAATACATAAAATGTAAAGGTGACCATACAAGTTTGATAGTAGCATATAAAGTTCGAATTCGTTTACGCATAACCAGCACGTACGCATAGTGAAATGAAGCACGTTAGTTATCGACATAGATCCATCGATACCAATGACTGTGGGTTGACTGCCAAATGCAGTTCGCAATATATGATTACCACCGTAATCCATGCAAGTAATTGTCCTTAACAACCCCCGTGGGAACGGTTCCTGAGTCCAAACTATAGTACTATCCTTGCTAAGGCAGGTAGACAGCATTCCATGTGTAAACATAACAAACAAGCATTCATAAGCCACGTATAACATGCATTAACGGTTAGCATTCAAATAGTATTGAGTAGTGTGTTTGATGTGATTTGAATAGTATTGAATAGTTGTAACGTATGTAACACCCAAAAGTGCATAAAGCAAAAAGGGATCGAGTATACTCACAGCGGTTGATAGATTGAAGGGAGCGCTTAGCGACTAAAGTTAGCCTGAATAGTTTGATAGCATAATAATAAGCAACGCGTAAAACGGAAAACAAGTGTTGGAGAGTCGGACAGCTGGTCGATCGGACGGTAGTTCGATCGGACGGCTGATCGTTCGGTTGACAGTCCGTTCGGACAGCTGTCCGGTCGGTAGGTAGGTAGGTAGGCCGATCGGATGGCTGTTCGAGTGGATTGTTTCTTCCTTTGAGAAGGATGTGTTTGTGTATGATGGCTTGTCTTTTGAAGTTTTCATTGTAGTATTTTGAAAACATTGAAGTATCCTTACCCTTCAGGTCGGTCGATCGGACGGCTGTTCGATCGGCCGGCAACCCGATCGGTTAGGTACTTTTAACAAGACAAGTTCTCAGCAGGGTGTCACCTGATCGGACGGCTGTACGATCGGGTGGCACTCCTAGTGCATCGAACATGTTGAAAAATCGATTAAGTGTTGAAGTATAGTGTCTCATGATCCGAAGAGTAATCCGATCGGACAGCAGTTCGTTCAATACTAACCTTCAAAATAAATTGATTAAGTATGGGACCATGTGTTAACCGATCGGCTGGCCAGTCGATCGGCTGACTGTCCGATCGGTCAGCAACCTGACCTGATCAGCCTATTCGTCTAACACTCGGTTGTTCTGATTGTTTGTCGTTTTATTGAGGTATTTTGACAACGAGTCGAACCATAGATCCCTCGTCCTTACTTGTTTCCCCTGGTCGGACAGGAATCACCCAAATCCGACCGGTGAACTGTTCGGAACGGAGTTTAACGTTTAACCCGAAATCGCTTAACCTCGTGGATAGAATCCGGATCTTGAGCCATGCAACCACCGGAGTGATTTGTAAGCCGGCACAGGCTCCGTTTCTATCGGTTTGAAGGCATTGGGTGTAAAAGAGTTGAAAGAAAGTTGGAGAATCCATCTTTCAATCCTTTTCACCATGTATATGTTTAGATCTTTGTTAGTTTATGTGGAAATCAGCCAGATCCAAGTTATTCTTGGTGGATTGAGGCCAAAACATGAAGTTCTTCAAGAACCCATGATGACATCATCCTAGAACACTTGAATCTTGATGATTTCATGGTTAAAAGTTAAGATTTGAAAGATAGAAAGGTGTAGGAGTGCGTGTAGATCAAGAAAGTACATGATTTAGGACGAAATCTTACCGGAATCAAGAGAAATCTGAGAAAAGGATGAGCTGAGCGTGCTAGTCGGACAGAGGTTTCCAAAAGTGGAAAGGATGACAATGACAGGGGTATTTATAGGATGCTAAATGAGGAAAGTGTTGGCCGATCGGCCAGGCAGCTCGAACGGACAGCCTGTCCGATCGGACAGCCGTCCGATCGGCTGGCTGCTCATTCGGCTGGTAGCCTGATCGATCAGCTGCACTTGTTGAGTGTTCGGTGCGACGATTTTTGATATTTCGATTTCGGTTGCGAGCGGTTCGATACGATAAGGTTTCCTAGTCAAATTACTTTTAATCCCAACCACTCATATCTCGCACTATCCCTTCTCCAATAATTATCATAGTTCGATTGTGATTCGAGTTCGATGTCGATTGAGTTCGATTGATTACCACACATAACATAAATAAACATGCACAGATAACACATAAGGCACACACACACGTATATAAATAACCAAAATGCGTAGTTCGAGTTGCGATTCGATGTCGATTTGATTAGCATAGTTTGATTATCGTGTAGTTAACTTTATCGCATTGTTACTTCCTATAATTCACAGTCGTAGGTCGATTGAATAGCGATTAACATACGTCGATTTATTGTAATTATAGACACTTACTCCACATAATAGCTAAAATAAAAGAATCTATTATTAGTCGGTTGCGTGGAATCGGTCGTTGACTTTGACCTTAACTTCTTGAAAACATGGGGTGTTACAACAGTTTCCTTCTACATTTCTAATCATATGAAAATCAGCTAGTTGCCTATCCAACTCTTCTTCCCATAAAGGTCTAACTTCCTGGTTTTGTGTATTTCTCTCTCTATTTGCTATTGCTCGTTGTTGGGCTTTTCTCATTCTTTCCCTTCTTTCTATTTTGGCTCTACTAAACCACCCTCGTTTCTTAGGAGGAAAAGGTTCTTCGGATTTGGCTTTGAAAACAAAGACATCCTCAGAATCAGCGGTATATCATGGAGTTGGCTGGGATGTTTCTTCATTCTTTGGGGAATGAGGTAAGTGACAGTAAGCGTCAGAAGTACCCTAATCACTCATACTGTAAACTAGAAATTGTCAAAATAACAATAATATATATATATATATATATATTTACACAGAATAACACATATGTTATTTCCTAACACAATTGGTTAAAATTTAGGTATTAAGAGAACAACTAAACAGCTAAAACCAGTGGCTCTGATACCACCTTCTGTCGCAACCCCCGACCCCTACCCCAGGAGTGGTAGCCGCGAACAACAGGTGGTGGTATCGGTGTTTGTTAATTTGCCAGCGGAAATGAGAACATCAGGATCGTAGTTAGAAAATAAATTTCAGAGTTTCAAAACACCAAACTTTTTTTTAATAAACAAATGGGAAAAACCCATGTTTCATTCATAATACATTTATAGGGATAAACCCTAGTTGTTGAAAACATAAACTTTTATTTAGGTAACTTTTATAGCCACTTTTTTAAGCCTTCAGTGCTCCATAGCTGGCTTCTAATAGCTTTCACATCAAGTTACCTGAAACGCGTTTTAAAAATATTTTCTCAGCAAGAAATACTAGCAAGTGCATCACAGTTTAATCAAGTAAGCTTTTATAACTTTACAGTATTGAGAGCGATTACAATGTTTATATCTACTCAATTACTCATTCAGTATTTGTCATGTTGACAGTTCCATGACTGTGTATAACAACCCTCCTAGAACCCTTAACGTGACCCTAAACATTCCTTATATACCCCATATGCGAGAAACGGACCCAAAATACCCTTATATTTATAAAAAAACCAAATAAAACCCCATAAATAGGGTTGTCGTGGGCCGTGACCCGGACTCCATACGACTCTCGCGGGTCTGGAGCCCCTTTGCTTGCTCGACACAGCATGGAGCCACGTGTCTGGTTACTCGGCAAGGCTAGGCCAATGAATGGCCAAAGCTATAATCGACACGCGTACCCTCATGGGCCACGAAGGCCGAAGCCAAAGTTGTTGCGGGCCGCGATTGCCGTCCGTCAAGCCTATAAATAGGAGGTCGAGGCTCATTTGATTCTCGTTCAAAATTATATTCTCTCTCAAACTTTCTGTAAGCTATTATACTCGGGAAATAATACCCTATAAAGCGAAGCTCTGCCTCGTTGTAAGTATTATAACCCTGCTTGTTACCATACACGATCGATTTAGGGCTCCGTAACGCATGTCAAGGCTCTGCCTGACTCAGTTGTTGGAGTTCTGTCTCGTGTTACACCCGATTGATCTAGGACTCCGTAATACATGTCAAGGCTCTGCCTAATTCAGTCATTGGAGTTCTTTCTCGAGTTGTACGGTTAATGTGATTTGGGTTATTTTACTAACATGTGTGCATTGTTTAAATTTGAAAAGATAATAACCAATGGGATACTCCAGGAAGCCTTAGTTTTGCCTAAGTAAACAATGTGAGTACATTCTCTTTTTGTCACCTTTTTGTAAATTACTTTCGTGAGTCAAAATACTTTACCAAAACCTCAAATGTTTTAAATTACACTTAATAGTAATTGAGTATTTGTGATTCTACAATTACTGCCGGTATGTTGGGGTTTTTTGTACATTACTTGAAACCCGTTACTATTGGAATAGTAGCATGACCAACAAGTCAGGATAGACAATACCAGGAAAGGGGTAATTGGATAGATATAAGCAAATGTAATTACGGATGCCCTCAATATTGTAAAGTGATAACACTGTTTTGATTAAACTGGGATACACTCGCCAGTATTTCTTGCTGATAAAACTTTTTAAAACTTGTTTCGGGTAAGTTAATGTGAAGCTATTAGAAGCCAGCTGGAGAGCACTGAAGGGTTGGAAAAGTGGCTATAAAAGTTACCTAAAGAAAAAGGAGTTTTATCTTTCGATAAACTAGGGATTATCCCTATAAATATTGTAATCAAAACTTGGGTTTATCCCATTTGTTTATTATAAAAGTTTGGTGTTTTAACTCTGATAAAATATTTTCTAACTATGGTCCTGATTAAAGTTTTATGCTGCCAAATTAATAAACACCGATACCATCTGACTAGCTCGCGGCACCCTCCCGGGGCAGGGGTCGTGGGCTGCGACAGAAGGTGGTATCAGAGCTACAGCCATTGGTTTAAGCCAAAGAAGTGTTCTGCTGACACTTAAATTCTGTGTTAGGAAATAATTTTTGTGATTATGTGTTTTGTGTTATTTGACTACTTGTTAGTTTACAGTATGAGTGAGCAAGGTATATCTGACGCTTATCGTCACTTAGCTAGTTCACCAAAAGATGAAGAAACCTCATCTCAGCCAAATCCCTCAGGATATTCAGCTGATACTGAGGAATGAATATTTATTTTTAAGGCACAGTCTGAGAAACCTTTTTCTTCTAAAAAGAGAGGATGGTTTAATAGGGGCGCACATGAGACAACAAAGAGGATGAAGAAATTACAACAACAAAGAGCAGCAGTAAAAGCTAATAGGGAAGTAAATGCCCAAACTCAGGAAGTAGTCAATAGACCACCATGGGAAGAGGAACTAGATAGACAGTTGGCAGATTTCCATATGCTAGCCACTACAGCAGTAGACTCTGACCAAATAGCTGAACCACCACAATTACCCTTATTCCCAGACCAACAAATGCTAGAACCAAACCAGGATAACCAATTCCCAATATCTGCATTCGATCCCAATGAGTTACCTAGAATTCCAACCCCAATCTCTTCGGATTATGATCCATGGTTAGATGATAATAGATCGTACTCAGCCCTATATACTCCCGAAGAACCAGTGCCAGAGCCACCGTTAAACCCACCAATGAGTCGAGAATGTGTGCAAGAACTCCGTCAGTATGGCGAAAATTTAGTGAACGAAGGAAATAGAATCCGACAGGTAGGGGAGAAACTAGTTTGGAAATATGATGAGAATGAGATGCAGTATTGGACACATGATACCTAGAATAATACTTAGATATATGTTTAATTTTGTATTTTGAATATATATATATATATATATATAAATATATATATATATATATATATAGGGATAGACTAAAATAGATATCGATGCATAACTATTAGTGTGTTTAATTTCCAGTTGTAGTTTGTAATCGACGCATATATATAGATATATATAATATGAAAAAGAGTAAAAGTCGCAATGTTCGACGTTTTTTATCAATCTGTTTGTGTGACTGTTTGTATTAGATTTTATTCTGTGATAATTAATACCTGATAAATGTTTACAATTCAGATGTCGAACGAAGTAAATCAGGAAAACCAGAATAATGAGAATAACGGAAACCAAATAGATAATAGTGCCATCCAACATATAGTAGCACAAGGAATTATAGATGCTATGCCTTATATTATTAAGACTGTTAAAGAAGCAGAAAATAATAAATCTGCAAATGAAAGTAAACGCCAACATACTGAACCAAGTCATAGTGTAAACGATAATAACAGACCTTTAATCCAAGCTCCATTTCCTAAAAGAAGAAGAACCGTCTCTTACGGTTGTTCTGATAAAGAATTCTTGGCCTACAAACCAATAGAATTCTCAGGCAATGAAGGAGCCATTTCAGCCTTGCGCTGGATAGAAAAGACAGAAGCAGTCATAAAAATAAGTAAATGTGCAGATGAAGATAAGATTATGTTTGCTTCTAATCTTTTCAAAAATGCAGCCTTAGAATGGTGGAATACTATTCTCTAGTCTAGTGGAAGTGTCAAAGATTATAGAATGGAATGGACTAATTTTAAAGAAATAGTCGAAAGAAAATTTTGTCCTCCTCATGAAAAGGAACAAATCACCAATAAGTTCCTAAATCATAAAATGACTGGAATAGACTGCAAGGGTTACACTACCATATTCTTCGAATATGCTAGAATAGTGCCAACTTTAGCCTAACATGAGCCAGTGCTAATCTCCCGTTACGTTTGGGGATTAATTAGTGAGATTAGACACGTAGTCAAGGCAGCTAGGCCACAAACCATAGAAGAAGCAGTAGAATTGGCCAACACCCTGGTTGATGATTGGTACGCACACAAGACGAAAACCAGAGAAAGAACTTAGCTCAAAGGCTTACCCAGGAATTCCACTACGGTAATTCCAACAGTGGAAAAGGAACAGGTTCTTCCTCTACACCTTACTGCAAGATTTGTAAAAAGAAGCATTATGGAATGTGTGCAAGATTTTGCAATTTTTGCAAGAAGCCCGGACATAAGGAAGAAGAATGTTGATCGAAACCTAGCAATAGGATATGCTTTAATTGTGGAGAAACTGGGCACATTAGACCGAACTGTCCGAAACTAGCAGCAACCAACAAAGCTAAGATAGCAGAAGGACCCAAGAAAAATGCCAGAGCATTCGTTCTAACAGCTGAAGAAGCTAAGATGATTCCAGATGTGATTGCCGATACGTTTTTAGTTAACGACATTTTTTCCAAAGTATTATTTGACTCTAGTGCAAACCAAAGTTTTATCAATACTTCTTTCTACAAACTTCTCGAGCAACCCTTAGCTATACTCCGACAAGATTGTCTGGTAGAGACGGCAAGCGAAGAATCCATCAAGATTAGTGAAATCTTGCAGGGAGCAAGAATAGAAATCCTGAACTATCATTTCTTTGCTAACCTTTACCCAATGAATCTAGCCGGATTTGATGTTGTATTAGGAATGGATTAGTTGGTAGCCAATCGTGCTAGTATCTTATGTGATCAAAATTCAGTACAAGTAAGTACACCAAGTGGTAAAAAGATCACAATCAAAGGAGATAAGCCAACCAGGTCAGCAAAATTCATCTGTGTGATGAAAGCTGCAAGTTGTGGTAGGAAATGAGGAATAGTGTATTTGATTTCCCTAATCATTAACACTAAAGGAAAAAGAATTAAAAGATATTCCTATAATATTAAATTCTTAGATGTTTTCCCAGAATAGTTACCTGGATTACCGCCTGATAGAGAGGTTGAATTTAGAATTCACCTAATACCAGGGACAGCACCGATTGCCAAAGCACCATATCGATTAGCACCAATAGAGATGCAGGAACTGAAGGAACAATTGTAAGAACTTCTTACCAAAGGTTTTATACAACCTAGTTCATCGCCATGGGGAGCACCGGTATTGTTTGTTAAGAAGAAAGACGGATCAATGCGTATGTGCATTGATAACGAGAATTGAACAAGGTTACGATTAAGAATCGGTACCCACTACCGAGAATCGATGATCTGTTCGATCAACTTCAAGGAGCTCGATTCTTTTCTAAGATCGATTTACGCTCGGGATATCGTCAATTGAAAGTACAGGAAGAGGACATTCCTAAAACCGCTTTCAGAGCAAGGTACAGTCATTATGAATTTACCATCATACCATTTGGTTTAACCAATGCCCCAGCTGCATTTATGGACATGATGAACGGGATATGTAAACCATACCTGGACAAATTCATGATTATCTTTATAGATGATATTCTAATTTACTCAAAGAGTAAAGAAGAACATGCAGTGCATCTGCATACACTTCTAACATTATTGAGAAAATAGAAGCTTTATGCTAAATTCTCAAAATGTGAATTCTGGTTACAAGAAGTGCAATTCCTTGGGCATTTGGTTAATTATGAAGGAGTTCATGTGGATACCACAAAGATTGAGGCGATTACCAAATGGAAAGTCCCTAAATCACCAACAGAGGTGAGAAGTTTTCTTGGACTACCAGGATATTATAGACGACTTATCCAATATTTTTCTAGAATAGCCATTCCATTAACCAAACTAACCTGCAAATTAGTTAAGTTTGAATGGGGACCAAAACAGGAAGAAGACTTTAAGATTCTTAAGCAAAGATTGACTAACGCACCCATACTCGCATTACCAGAAGGAACTGAGGACTTTATTGTCTATTGTGATGCGTCTAAGTTAGGATATGGATGTGTGTTGATGCAACGTCAAAAGGTTATAGCTTGTGCCTCTAGACAACTTAAGAAACATGAAGAGAATTACACAACCCATGATCTAGAATTAGGAGCCATAGTTTTTTCCCTTAAGATTTGGAGACCCTATTTATATGGAAATAAATTTGTTGTCGTCATAGTTCATAAGAGTTTAAGGTATATTTTTGGGCAAAAAGAATTAAATATGAGACAGAGACGCTGGATGGAAATTCTTAGTGATTATGATTGTGATATCCAGTATCATGCTGGAAAGATTGTAATGTAGTAGCTGATGCTTTAAGTCGAAAGTATCATGAAAAGCCAAAACGAGTACTTTCTCTTAAATTAAATCTGCAGATAGATTTAATTGAGTAAATTAAAGAGGTATGGGAAACATCATTCAAGGACGATGCTGAAGGTTTAAAAGGAATGATTAAGGAATTAGAACAAGGATCAGATGGAATTTGGAAGTTCCATAAGAAAAGGATGTGGATACCTAAACAAGGAAACCTACGCCACAGAATTCTAGAAGAAGCTCATAAGTCTAAATATACGATACATCCCGGAAGTAATAAGACATATCAAGATCTAAGAAAGAATTTCTGGTGGATAGGAATGAAAAAGGATATAGCAAATTATGTTGCTAAATGTCTAACCTGTTCACAGGTTAAAGCTGAACATCAGAAAACTTCAGGATTATTACAACAACTAGAAATGCCAATATGGAAATGGGAATTGATAACAATGGATTTTGTTACCAAATTACCCAAGACACGGAAAGGAAATGATACAATCTGGGTGATTGTTGACAGATTGACTAAATCTGCTCATTTCTTACAAATGAAGGAAACTTTCAGTATGGAACAGTTAGCTAAGTAATATGTGAATGAAATAGTTTCGTTACATGGAATTCCTTTATCTATTATATCTGATAGAGATAGTCGTTTTACTTCTCATTTTTTTACAAGTTTCCAAAAAGCAATGGGAACCATGTTAAATCTGAGCACAGTTTATCATCCAAAAACGGACGGACAAAGCGAAAGGACAATTCAGACAATGGAAGATATGCTTAGAGCCTATGTAATTGATTTCAGAGGAAATTGGGATGACCATTTACCATTAATAGAATTTTCAATAGCTATCATACAAGCATTAATGATGCACCTTTTGAAGCACTTTATGGACGAAAGTGCCAAACTCCAGTCTGTTGGGCAGAAATTGGAGAAAAGCAACTATCTGGACCTGAGATAGTGCAAGAAAACAACAGACAAGATAATTCAAGTCAATGAAAGACTAAAAGCAGTACGAGATCGTCAAAAGCGTTATGCAAATAACATACGAAAACCTTTGGAATTTCAAGTTGGAGATAAGGTATTATTAAAAGTTTCTCCATGGAAAGGAGTAGTCAGATTCATTAAAAGAGGAAAGCTAAGCCCCAGGTACGTTGGACCTTTTGAGATTATTAGAAGAATAGGACCTGTAGCTTATCAGCTACAACTGCTAGAGGAAATGGCAGGAATACAAGATGTGTTTCAAGTATGTAATCTTAAAAAGTGCTTAGCAGACAAATCTTTAGTGATACCTCTTAACGACATTGAGGTAAATGAGAAACTTAAGTTTATAGAGAAACCCATTCAGATTGAAGATAGAAAGATCAAGAATTTCAAACACAAGAGACTAGTTCTGGTCAAAGTCAAATGGGATTTCAAGAGAGGACCAGAATACACTTGGGAGCTCGACTCAGAGATGCAGAAGAAATACCCACACCTGTTCTAGTAGACCTCGAGGACGAGATCTAAAACAAGGTGGGGAGGATATAACAACCCTCCTAGAACCCTTAACGTGACCCTAAACGTTCCTTATATACCCCATATGCGAGAAACGGACCTAAATACCCATATATTTATAAAAAAACAAATAAAAACCAAAAAATAGGGTTGTCACGGGCCACGATCGGGACTCCCTACAACTCTCGCGGGGGGCAAGCCCCTTTGCTTGCTCGACAATACATGGTGCCACGTGTCTGGTGACTCGGCAAGGCTAGGCCAATGACTGGCCAAAGCTATAATCGACACGCGTACCCTCGCGGGTCGCGAAGGCCGAAGCCAAAGTTGTCGTGGGCCACGACTCGCCGTCCGTTAAGCCTATAAATAGGAGGTCGAGGCTCATTTGATTCTCGTTCAAAATTCTATTCTCTCTCAAACTTTCTGTAAGCTATTATACTCAGGAAATAATACCCCTATAAAGCGAAGCTCTGCCTCGTTGTAAGTATTAAAACCCTGCTTGTTACCCTACACGATCGATTTAGGGCTCCGTAACGCATGTCAAGGCTCTGCCTGACTCAGTCGTTGGAGTTCTGTCTTGTGTTACACTCAAATGATCTAGGACTCCGTAATGCATGTCAAGGCTCTGCCTGACTTAGTCATTGGAGTTCTGTCTCGAGTTGTACGGTTAATGTGATTTGGGTTATTTTACTAACACGTGTGCATTGTTTAAATTTGAATAGATAATAACCAGGGGATACTCCAGGAAGCCTTAGTTTTACCTAAGTAAACAATGTGAGTACATTCTCTTTTTGTCATATGTTTGTAAATTACTTTCGTGAGTCAAAATACTTTACCAAAACCTCAATTGTTTTAAATTACACTTAACAGTAATAGAGTATTTGTGATTCTACAATTACTGCCGGTATGTTGGGGTTTTGTATACGTTACTTGAAACTCATTACGATTGGAATAGTAGTGTTATGGGTGGTTTTCTGCTCATATATCCTGGATTATATTCTAATTCTATTACTTTAAATTGTGATCAGGATATTGGTAACATCCTGATACAGTATCCTGGTACTTACTAATTGTTCACGTGCAGATTAACAAGGCAAGCTTATAACGTTCGAGTGGACTAGTTCTCCCAAAGACTCGGACTAATCAGCTGAAAAGGGAACGTTGAAACCGGAAGAAGTGGTCTACAACGTTCAAAAAGGGAATATTCACAGCATCCTTGTTTTATAGGCTAGTTTGTTATTTCCTTTGCTATAGGAATGATCGGATCAGTAGGGAAAAACAACTTTTTTACGCACACTCTCTTGCTCTCTACCAGCTACAATCACCCACAAACACTTACACTTGTACTCGAAATTTCATTGTAACGCTTAGTTGATCCGCATCATATCCTGCACTGTATCCTGACATTTGAAGTAATAAGAAGAACAAGGCAGCTGCGATTTTCAGCTCCCGAGGTTTTATGCCGGAGATCTAGATTGATCAAGGGCTTTCCTTGTACATCTCGTGTCACCCTTTACTTTTCTGCTCATTGTTTGATTATAGATATAGCTTGATATCCTGAGCTACATCCTGAAATCTGTTTTTATTAATAACTTGATCAACATATTTTTCACGAATATTTCTTGCACACTACCTCACTTAAGTAATTTGATCACTAAATTGCTTAGGTAATTTTTGACCAAAATAATTTGGCGCCCACCGTGGGGTAAGTGGTGCTATTTCTACTAATAGTTTTCGTAAAATCATTACTGGTTTTTGTTCTCAAAACTTTTTACCGCACTATTTTCAAAGGCCTCAAAATCAAACATGAGCTCTTCCACCGTGTCTGCTACAACCTCTGCAACAATCGGTTCGGTGCTTCCACCACCTCCAAGGACGCAACCCTCTTCACAACCTCAGGCTCCTCCATGAAGGACTGAAACTCATGTGGCTCGGGATATTATCCCCACTCAGAATGTTCAAGGATCTGCTGCCTCAGGGAGAACTCCTATTATGGCTTTTAATGATGAAATTCTAACTTTTTTGGTAGTATACAGGATCAGATGAAGCAACAGCAGGAGACCAACCAAATGCTGATAAGAGAGATACAACTCTTGAAATCCAGCTCAGACAGGCCTGCTGTCACTCCCTTGCAGCCCAGAGCTTTGAACTTCAGTTCGGCAATATATACTGAGGACAACAGGGGGAATATTGTGCCTAGTCATACTCCTGAGATACCCTCTTCGGTTAGGGTGTCAACTGTGAGAAGTTCAGGATATGCTCCAGGACATGGCCAGAATCCTCAGGCTGGTAATGTGTCTAATAATACTAATACTCTTGCTACTGATGGTATTGGATCTTTGCAGGATGCAGGTATTGTTTTGGTCAAAAATTACCGAAGCAATTAAGTGATCAAATTAGTTAAGTGAGGTAGTGTGCTAAAAAGTGTGTTGAAAATATGCTGGTTAAGTTGTTTAGAAAAACAGTATTCAGGATACGGCTCAGGATATTGAGCTGTATCTACGATCAAACAATGAGCAAAAAGTAAAGGGGGTGACACGAGATATACGAGGAAAGCCCTTGATCAATCTAGATCGCCGGCATAAAACCTCGGGAGCTGACAATCGCAGCTGCCTTGTTCTTCTTATTGCTTTAAACGTCAGGATACAGTGCAGGATATTGACCAGATCGCTAAGTGTTACAACGCTTTTGTGCGAAAGTGAAAATTGCTAGAGAACAAGTGTAAGAGTGTAGTGAGTGTTGATGTCCTATTCGATCTGATATACCCACCTATTTATAGTAATGAATTACAAACGAAAATTCCTATAAATATGGGATGCTCCGAATATTCCATTGTTAACATTGTAGACCGAGTAATGCCGGCTTCAACGTCTTTATTTGAACGACTTGGACCGAGTCTTCCGCGGAATGAGTCCTTGTGAACGTTGCTAGCTTCTCACCCGCGTACCTGCACATAATCCGTTAGTGATCCTGAGGATACCATTCAGGATGTTACCAATATCCTGAATCAGCATCCCGGATGTGAACAGATATCATATAACCAAGATATAACCCAAGATATTTCTCAGGATATGGGCTCAGAATTTCACCCATAACAATTGTCCCCAAAAATGTTACCGTTTAGTATCATGCCACTAACGGGTACATTTTTCATGAATATCGAGGCAATTAAGAGATAAGACCCATGATGTGACCGTTTGCAACTACTCAGCCTATATTTACTCATTGTACCCTATATCTTCTCATCCCCATCTCTTTTTTAATTACTATCGATAAGGAAAAAGGTAAACATTCTCTCCCTAATCTTCATCTTCATCCTCCTTTTCCGGTCAAAAAATCAGGCGATCAAATGCCGAGACAGACAAGATCCCAGTTCTGGTGATTCGGCTCCCACATTTATCCAGCAGAATCTTCTCCAAGAACCGGAGAAAGAGATATGCTCTTTTGATAGTGCCCACTTGTCGGCTCTGAAATCCTCCGGTGTCTTTCCGAAAGGAATGGTATTCCGGCCGTTCGACCGGGAAATCCGGTCGGATATGGTCTCCAATGAGTGGTTGTGTTTTTAGTGCCTTTCCCTTCACCTTAGGGTTACAGTTCCCCTTTCCAGACTTTATCACCGAATTCTTCAACATTACACAAATCTCTTTTAGCCAAACAATGCCGATGCTTTGGCGTGTTCTGTCCGTTCTTGACCAGATCAAGAAAAACCACATCCCTGATCTTTCTGTTCATGATCTCCCCCTATTAGATGCCACGGATCATGTAGATTTTTGTTTTATTCCACCTCCGGCGACCCGCTAATACTTCGTGCCACCAGGAACGAGGATAATTGGCAATCTAAGTTCTTCTTTGTAAAAAGAGACTCAATCCCTGGTGGAACGGAATATCCGGTGAAATGGTTGAAAAAGGGTAGGATTTAGGGTTTAAGGATGATCCTGCCTCTTATCCTGTTCCATATCCTGAACTGATTAACTTTCTTTTTTCTGTTGTGTATGCAGCTGATTTTAGGAAGATTGCACCTCCCCTTGCTGATTCACAAAAAAGGATTGACGCCATCAGACTCCTTCCAGAGGCTGAAAGAAGTTTCAACTCGTCTCCACCATCTCCAAGTCCTCTTTCTAGTGCGAACATGTCTGGTAAGGATCCTGCAAAATATCCTGTACATACATGTCTTTATTTGATATACTTAGAAGAAATTTTACTCCCTGTATGCAGAATCCAGCAAGGTTCCAGTCTACTTAGACCTTGAAGAACTTGACAGCTATCCTACTCCAGTCACGGTCAAGAAAGAGACCCCCGCTGCCACCAGCTCCAAGCCGCTCCCGGCTCCTAAGGCTAATCCGAGGACCCGTGCTTCCACATCAAAAAAGAGGAAAGGTCTTGAAGTCAATGTCCCAGGTCCAGAAGGGTTCCCCTACGATGAACTCAGCTTTTCTGACTCCTTAGAGCCAATGACATCCTTCCTCAACAAGGTAATATCCTGCTACATATCCTGCACATATATCCTGATAGGATATCATGACAGGATATCCTGGTTAATATATTCTGACTCATACCTGAATTTGATGTGCAGGGCCTCCAGCATTTGCCTCCACCTGTACAATGATGCCTGTGGTACTGCTGTACTCCATGAAGCCAGGATTAAACAGCTCGAAAGTATCGTTGCCGACCAAGGTGCCATTGCTGAAGCAAAGACCCGGCACTACGAGGGCATGCTGAAGAATGTCACCCAAGATGCTGAGCTCAAACTTGCCACTGTCCAAATGGATCACGAACAGGCCATGGTTTCTTTCCGGGAAGGAATCAAAGCCTCTGCTATCGTCTCCCTGCTATAAGCTCGCATCAAGATGGCCTACGAGGCCAAGGCGACAGGCCTCGTATGCCCCATCCTGGCCGGGTTAAATCCTGGGTGGCCAAGCTGAAGGAGCTTGGAGGCAAAGCTGTGCCACTTCCTGCTGAAGCCGGAGAATCCTCTAAGTCAGCAGAGGTGGTAGACAAGGCTGGGAGATAAGAAGGATACTGGAGAGGATGCTGGGACAGATGCTGGTGAGGATGCTGCTCAGGATGCTGAAGCTGAAAAGGTAGAGAAGGTTGGAGAAGATGCCGCTGTGTGAGGGCATTCAGGTGGGCAATGATGGATATACGTGCCAAGGCCGGAGCCCACCTTTTTAAATTTGATTGTTGGCATGTAACCTCAAACAATTTACTTTTCCTGCATTTTACTTTTCTGCACTTAAACAATGTGATGGCCATTGGTGGAGGGATCCTGAGTTTCAGGACGAAGCCCTTGGCCATCATCGTTAGTACATTTTGCTTTTGAACAATATAACAGTTGGAGGTGGATGGGTCTCCGTTTGAGACAAAACCTTCAACTGTTAAGTACATAGGGTAAGAAACTATTTGTGCTCTTGGTGGATGGACCTTGGTTTAAGGTGAAACCAAGAGCACATCTTTTGATATGTTAATATAACTTTCCTTTAGCTTTATTCTTGTTATTACACCTTTATTACATGAATTTTACTTATAAAGATAGTTTTGTTTGATCATATTTGGGAACCCATTGTAAGTGTATCCTGAAAGATATCCTGCTCAGGATACTGAAATACAATCTATAAATTATCCAAATAAAGAGGAGAGATCATACCAGAGATTCTTAAAGAATCAATTTCAATCTTCCATCATAAGTATGTCCCCAGTACACACTTACAAACTTGGATCCATCCTTTGAATAGTATAATGTATGTCCCCTGTGTTCGACACAGAAATACAAATGTATTCACACTTTGGCTTGAATAAAATCCGAACACCCCAAGGCAAAACCCTTGATATCCTGAAATGAATCCTTAGCATACTGGGGATAAACCCTTAATATCCTGGGGATAAACCCTGAGTTTCATGCGCTACAGGCGTGAGTGTATAAACTCCAAATCTTAGAAAGGTGAAAACCTTTAAACCTTAGAGAGTATGAAAATAGCCTTTCGTGAGAGAGGGTGATCAATCCTCATATACCTTCAGGATCCAGGATATAGCCAACAGTAACGAAATTGTCAGCCACTTTTACATGAACTGGTCCCGCTACCTTGAACTATACCTAGATAACTTTCGCTCCAGGCGAGGTGTTTAAATCCAATTCGAAAGAAAGGTGAATAGATTTAAACCTTTGAAGGAATCAGGATCCCTTAAACGTGAGAGAGGGGGCCAATCCTCTAATCTTTCGAGTTATCCTGAGTGCATATCCTGGAATTATATCCTGAAACACATGCTGCAAAACAACTGTAAACTAAGGTGGGTGTTAGCTTGGCTAACACCCCTCCGATGCTTAAGTCAATATTGGGTTCATGATAATAAACAAATATATTTAAAAGAGATTGAATACATACCATTCTGAGACAGAAATTAAATTCTATTCTTACTTGAAATAGAGTTTTAAGTGTATTGCATTCCAGGATCTCGGGAGCATATCCCCTTCCATATTCTTGAGTCGATATGCTCCTTTCCCTGCTTCTGACTCAACTTCATATGGTCCTTCCCATTTTGGAGCTAGCTTGCCATCGGCAGGATTAGTGGTATTTTGAAAAGCCTTTCTTAGCACCCAATCACCAACTCGAAATCTCCTGGTCCTTATATTCTTGTTATATGCTCTGGATATTCTTTGTTGATATGTTGCCATCCTTAGCCTTGCTGCATCTCTTTTTTCATCTATAGTATCCAAATCTCGACATAAGGCTTCAGGATTCTGTTCAGGATCCTGTAGGATAGATCTTGCAGTAGGTATCGCCATTTCCGTTGGAATCACTGCTTCTGCTCCAAATACCAAGGAAAATGGGGTTTGGCCGGTTGCATTCTTTACCGTTGTCCTATCAGCCCACAAAACAAAGGGTAATTCTTCTGCCCATCTTCCTTTTTTGGCTCCAAGTCTCTTCTTTAAGTTATTGACAATTATCTTGTTTGAGGATTCAGCTTGTCCATTCGCTTGAGGATGTACCGGAGTAGACGTGATCATTTTGATTCCCCAACTCTTGAAAAAGTCAGTAGTCCTCTTGCTTAGAAACTGGGACCCATTATCACAAATGATTTCAGCTGGTACCCCAAACCTGGTCAGGATATTCCTCTTTATGAAGGATACTACTTCTTGGTCTCTAACTTGAACAAATGCTTCAGCTTCAACCCACTTAGAGAAATAATCCGTCATTGCTAGCATAAAGACTTTTCCTCCCGGAGCTTTTGGTAACTTCCCTACTATATCCATCCCCCATTTCATGAATGGCCAAGGGGAAGCTACAGGATATAGTGGTTTAGCTGGTTGATGTAGCATGTTACCATGCCTTTGACATGCATCACATCTTCGAGCATATTCTGCAGCATCTTTCCTCATCGTTGGCCAATAATATCCTGTCCTTAATACTTTCGAGAACAATGACCTGCCCCAAGTGTGGTTACCACAATCCCCTTCATGTATATCCTGAAGTACTTCTTTGGCTTCAGGATCCTCCAAGCACCTCAGATACGGTCCTGTAAGAGATTTCTTGTATAAAACATTATTTATAATAGTGAATCGCGATACCTTCATCCTAAATGCCTTAGGATTTTCATCTTCGGGGATGTGTCCTTCCTTGAGATATCTCATGATTGGAGCAGGATTTAGGATCCTTTTCAGGATACTCTGCTCCAGGATCCTGAATACCCGCTACTTCTTTATCCTTAGGATTTGTTGCAAGATACAAAATATGTAATATTGGTATTTGGGTCCCTTCTGGTATCCTGATCGATGATCCCAGATTTGCTAAGGCATCTGCTTCAGCATTATCCTCCCTTGGTACCTGTTCAAGTGTAAAAACATCGAAATATCCTGCGAATTTTTTGAGAATATCGAGGTATTCGATTAATTTCTCACCCTTAACTGCATAGGATCCATTAAAATGGTTAGTAATTAACAAGGAGTCAACATATACTTGCAAATTCTTGATACTCATATTCTTAGCCAACTCTAATCCTGCAATTAAAGCCTCATACTCTGCTTCATTATTAGTAGCAGGGAATTCACACCTAATAGCCTGGGGCAATATGTCCCCCTGTGGCGATTTTAGTAGTATTCCCAATCCTACTCCTCTTACATTAGATGCACCATCAGTATATAACGTCCAGGATCCTGAGGATTCTCCTAACTGTTGGACTTCTAGGTCTACCTCATCCTGAATGTCACTACTGAAATCAGCCACAAAGTCAGCTAAAGCCTGAGACTTTATGGCATTTCTAGGTTCATATACTAAATCATAAGCACTCAACTTTACTGACCACTTGGCCATCCTACCTGACATCTCTGGTTTCCTAAGCACATTTTTGACAGGATAATTTGTTTTAACATGAATCCTATGTGTCTCAAAGTAATGTCTAAGCTTCGTTGACGCCATAACTAATGCTAGTATCAATTTTTCTAAATGAGAATACCTAGTTTCAGCATTTAACAAACTTTTACTAACATAATAAACAAGATATTGCTAACCTTCATGTTCCTTTATAAGGACGGCACTTACAGCATTCCCTGATACTGCGAGGTATAGGGATAGTGGTTCACCATTCTCAGGCTTCATCAGTAGAGGTGCAGTTGAAAGATATTGCTTCAAATCCTGCAGGGCTG
>JARYGA010048413.1:0-27989 GCA_030545235.1 Helianthus tuberosus | reverse complement strand
TTCATCGTCGTGAATCACCGCAAGAGCTCTAGATTTTTCTTTGTTATCTTCAATTTGTTTCATTCTTGGTGGCTCCGGTTTGTTCTGATGATAAATCGCCCTCTTGTAGTAGTCTTCTCTAAACGGGTTTTCAGACTCATCAGCATACGCGTTTCTGCATTCACGCTTAAAGTGACCTTTCTGTTTGCACTTGAAGCATGTCACCTTAGACTTATCAAAGCCCAACTTGGTAGATGGTCCACCAATTGACTTTCTCCTAGTTATCTCCATGAAACGCTGTGCTCGACGAACTGCACTGGCCATACACCACCTTATGTCGATTAGTTCCATCTCCTCAGGATCTATCTGATCATAATCTTCTTTCGTCAGGTTGGTGTTTCCTATCTTCCCTGCTACAAGACTTTCATAAGATTCTAGCACAGATGCTAGGAAAACCATCTGTTGTTTGGCAGACTCCTCGCTGAAGTTCTGAGTGTTCTTTAAGTCTACAGCGATGTTGCATTGAAATAAGTTCTTTGCATCAGACTGGTTTGAATTTGATGAAGACCCACTGTGATATCCACTGTGATATCCACTGCTTTGACTTTCTTTGCTTGTTTTGGAAACATTCTCAGCAGAAAACGCAGTCTTGGGAGATGTGTTCTTTGGCATCATATTCTTTGGATAATACAAATCCAAATTTTGCTGGTATGATGGGTGATTGACTTTGTGCGTCTTCTTTAACTCCAACTCATGACTCTCTAATCTCTCAATCAGCAAGTCAACTGTTAACTCTTCTGGCGGCTTGATAGTATTCTTTAGCATCAACGTATAATATTGCCAATCCATCTCATCTGGTAATGCATCAAACAATTTGTCGACTAGCCCTTCTCGAGAATAGAAAATATCATGTCTCGCCAGTTCCAGTTTTAGATGCCCAAACCTCTCTATCATTTTACAAACTAATTCATTCTTTAAACACCCAAACAAATCAAACTCTTTTCTAAGTAGTTTCTTTTTGTTTTTCACAATTTCTTTGCTTCTTATACATTTGTTTTTCAATTTGTTCCAGAGATATGTAGCACTAGAGTATTCGATCAAAGATATTATATCTTCTCTGATGGACTGAAACAGCAACGCAATACATTTTTGCTCAGCAACAAACAAATCTATCTCCTCATTTGTTGTTAAGGTTTCACCTTTTTTGTTTCCATTTTGGTATCCATTTTTTAGACTCTTCCAACTAGGAAAAGCAAAGGCCATCAACCAATCTTCAAACTTCTTGGCCCACCGACTGTATTCTTCGATAGCCATCAACTTCGGGGGTTTGTTGTAGGTTCCGAAAGCACTTTCAACCTCCAATGCATCCGATAGCTTTTTCTTTGGATTCTGCATGTTGTCATTGATATTACCCGAAGATGTATCATTTCCACCGTCTCCAGCAAACGCATATATGTCATAAAACGGATTGAAATCATCCATCTTGTACGTACCTGAAAAATCAGCAAACACTTAGAAAATTTTTGAAATTTTTTGAAACACAGCTAATTCAAGCGGAATCAGCTTATGAACGAAATCACAGAATATGTTCGAGCGAAATCAGCTAAATTCTGATTTCGAGCGGAATCAGAATGTAACTCTCGAACGAAATCAGAATTGATTTTCAGGCGAAATCAAAATCAATCTCGAGCGAAATAAGAAAAATTTGATTTCGAGCGGAATCAGAAAGTGTCTCACGAGCGGAATCAACTTTTCTTTCTTTACGAGCGAAATCAGCTATTTCGCTCCTAATGTCCAATTGATTTTCGAGTGGAATCAACTTTTAAGGATTATCTGCGAAGAACGTTACGAGCGGAATCAGGTTCTTAGGTCATTTTTACCATTTTTAATCCGAGTTTTAAACTGATTCTTTGTAGGCTTTGTTAAAACTATGTTTTACACAGTATACTCGAAAATCAGACCATTCCGACCGTTGGAACTAGTTCAAATCAGAAAAATATAAGAAGAAGTGAGTAGAAATGAGAAATTCTGGTAGAATCAAGCTGCTATGGTATGAACTCCTCGTCCTGAGCTCTGATACCACTTGTTGGACCGTGTTGAGACCCTAAATAGTCAGTATAAGGCGGTTCATCTTCAAATACGAAGGCGGAATCAACGTATACAAAGTCACAACAGCTCAGATCCTTTTAACTTCCTTCTATTACTAATTACAAGTCTTTACATGTGTTTCTGATGTAATTTTGACAGAGGTTCGACACCGTACACAAGACAGATTCCGCTCCAACTGTTACAACTGAGATCATCCGAACCCTATTTATAGGCCACCTGATTCCGCTCCTACTAACATGAGCATTACGAGCGAAATCACAAAGAAACATCAGGAGCGGAATCATGATGTTATGTTTGGAGCGGAATCACCACCTAACACACCTAGGAGCGAAATTACATGAAACCTGATTTCGCTTCAAATGACATGTATGTCATTTGCAGCGGAATTACAATCTAAAACCACTTTTTCATTTCCGAGCTCCAATCTAACCTATCTAGACCTAAGACTCAACTAAGACATAGTCAGCAGACATTCCGTGCACCAACAATCACACTTCGGGATCTAAGACGCCAATACATGAGTTTCAGCAAACGAAGAGGAGTAAGAAAGGTATTGATTAATCATTTGACGCTGCGACATCCAACTCGGGGACGTTCGTCTAAGCACCTAACATTCTACATGGTTCGCTAGGTGTTCAGATAGGTGTTCAGGTGATACTCGATAACATCGAGGTTCGCAAGGATTCAGAGAGGAGTGAAAAGATCATGTTCGAGTAGGAGACAATCACTGCTATGACTCCTATAGGTTTGTTACGTTTCTCATAGATCGAAAAATGGACCAGAACCCCTTTTTCACTCGTTAAGCCTCACTGGGACTCGCATGCACCCCACATTATTATTGTGTCTGCACCCACAATAATATTGCGATTTGCATGCTCATCTCAGCTCCTCTTAACTCATGTCAAACGGTTCCTCCAACTCGAGTAGCAAGCAAAGAGAATCACGAAGCGTAGGTCATGAATGTTTAGGGAAATACCACCCTAACAGTCACATAACACATGCAAGTAATATATGAATTCATACTGTTGTGCTAAACGTGCAATCACATGCCATATCATATGTAAGTGTTCACTAGTTACGCAGTACAATGAGTATACGAGAGACGAACCTTGCAATCTGGAGCTGAGTGTCATGGTCGTATTCACGTTTTCAGAGCTGTTCGGTTATAGTTTGGTTTTACAAAAACATTTTCCCACTTTTTAAAACCAACTTCACTATAACCAATGGCTCTGATACCAATCTGTCACACCCCCAAAATCCACAAGCGGAGTATCACCGAAGGAGGTGTGACTGACCAGGATCTAGCCACCAATCACATTGAACTCATAGGTATATTTAAGCAAAACTTTCATTTATTAACATTAAGTGTTACAACATTACAAATAATTCATAGAGTACAGCGGAAGCATAATTCATTCGTTAAGTGTTTGTAAACCACATGTAAAAACCATTAGTCTTGTTTTGCAATTCCATGTATCTCGGCCCATGACCACTCCAGCCTCCCAGACAGCAAGTTCCAACCATATGCACCTAAAGGCCTGCAAGGCATGTAACAACGAATCAACAACAAAGTTGAGCAAGTTCACAGTTGGTTGTCCAGTTTAAAGTTGTTTTCAAAAATCATAAGTTCATTCGAAAACCAGTAGTTAATCAGTTCCT
Source organism: Helianthus tuberosus (assembly GCA_030545235.1). NCBI lineage: Eukaryota > Viridiplantae > Streptophyta > Magnoliopsida > Asterales > Asteraceae > Helianthus > Helianthus tuberosus. Next base: position 24,242 of record JARYGA010048413.1, on the reverse strand, counting down.
TGTTTCCCAAACCATAAGCAGTGGGGGCTACCCCATGTTACCCACTAGACTAGTTATATATATATTGGCGTCCTTCCCAATCCGAGGACAGAGGTACGTATTCTACCCATCCGAGAATACGCAGGTTAAATGTAGGCGTCCTTCCCAATCCGAGGACGGAGGTATGTATTCTTCCCAATCCGAGAATACGCAGGTTTAGGGTAGGCGTCCTTCCCAATCCGAGGATGGAGGTACGTATTCTTCCCAATCCGAGAATACGCAGGTTTAGTGTAGGCGTCCTTCCCAATCCGAGGACGGAGGTACATATTCTGTTAGAGGTGAATATTTAGGTTTCGTTTTAGCTTCTTAACCCATTCCCAACCCACCGGGAATCCCTTGCCTCATAAAAGTGTGAACTCACCTCGGTTTGCTCGGTATGTTTATCTTCGTATTCAAGTTGATCAATCAAATCCTAGCATGGTTATCAAAGCCAATCAGTATCATGAACACAGAGTCTCATACTCGTTTCACACGTTACACCAGTAGTATATCAGCAATACACATAACACATTACCAGTCATAACAGTTAATCATGCACCTTTCAGTTCATAGTCATCACATAGCTAGTACCCGGTTCACATGTAAGTTTACATGCACACATAAAGTTAACAGGCTAAACATCAAATGCACAAGTGTGTGAGCGGTCCAAACATTCAGGCCCAATACTTAAATTATTCCAATGGATACACTATACAACAGAGGTCATGATTTGTATAATCGTTGAACATTCACAATCCATAGGATCCAACTAGGTCAACATCCTAACTGTTACATGCATCAATCATCGTCCAACCACATCCATGGATATCATGTTCCACAATATCATCAAGTTCTATTATTATGCAACAATTCTAATTCATCGTAACCTACTGTCCCTACACAGTTCCTCGGCGAAACCCCTATAGCAAAACATCAAAGTTTCGTCGTAGGTCACATGTGGCGAAACTACTATGTTTCGTGGAATTCAAATGTGGCAAGGACCACCTGTTTTGTCAAAGTCATGCACGGCGAAACTCCTCTAGGTTTCGTCGAGGTCAGCTACATATTTAGGCAAACAGTTTCAACAAAGGATATGTGATTTTATTACCAATTCTAATTAACATACAATCCAAATTCATCCATCCATCCATCCATCCATCCATCCATCAGACTAGCTCAACATTAACCGCATGCTTTCTTGATTTAAATAGAATATCCTACTATAATTGGTCCAATAATAACAATCAAAACATCTTCATTCTTTCAATATTAAAAGGTTTCAGTCACTTGTCTCAATAGATCTGACATACAATTAATGAGAGGGTGATGGCCCAATTAGATTCATTTATCATTTTATATCACATGCTATTTGAAAGATTATAGAATATATATATATATATATATATATATATATATACACTACTTTATAAAGCATATTAGAAGGACTTCTTAAAGTCATAAAAATTCTCTTAAAACACCCATAAAGCATGCTATACAAGTCTTTTAAGCATCATAAAACATCACTTTCCACTTATACCCTTACTTCACTCAAGCCTTTTAACTACAATAAAACACTTCACACGGATCATAATCTCTACCGTTCATTTTGATACATGGATTATAATCTGGACCATTCATTTTGAAAACCTTGTCCATTGTGAAAACGCAAATCGAAGATGGATCTTTACTCACTGCACCTTTCCTTTTCGTTCTCTCTCTCAAAGATTAAGATTTTAGATCTGGATCTGGATCTATTCACCATAATTCACCATAAGCTATTTTAAATCAGAACGATGAAGCTTCGATGTAGTTGTAATCAAGTAGATTTTTTCTATTTTCTACTTATAGTTTTCTCAAATCTACCATTCTACCGTTAATTTTGATGTTTTTGGTTGCTTTATTGTAGATGAAGATGGCAAGAAAAACTGTGCAGATCTGAGTTTCTATGCTACATTCAAGAATTTTACAAGCCCAGATCTGAGACTTTTTCTTTCTTTAATAACATTGCATCGTGCTACCATTAATTTTGAGAAAAAGATCCAGGTAGGTTTATTTATTTTTTTTCTGCTGAATGTTTTCTCATATCTAAGGTCATTTTTTGAAGTTTTCGGTTGGTTTGTTGTAGATGAACATGCATTTTAAGCTCAGATATGAGTTTTACACTCACACAAGAGAAAACACGGATACAATATTAGGGTTTCAGGATCTCTCAGTTATCATCCGCCTCCATCTACTCTCTTTCCTTCTATGGCGATTCAAGAAGACCTCCCTAAGATCTGCGATTCCTCTTCAGATTAGAGTTTGTTTCTCTTCAGGTATGTGATTCCTCTTTAGATCTGTGTTTGTTTCTTCGTCAGATCTATGATTCCTCTTCAGATCTGCGCAATTAGCCAGCTTCGCAGCTACTTTTTGTTCAACGTCGCTTATACAAAAAAAACGTATATATAGAGTAATATCGTTAATGTTTTTGTTGACTGATGTTCAGGCATTTAGCTTTGTTTGCAGCAAGAACAACTTCAGCAATAAAATAGGTATATGTATCTATTTAGATGAACTGAAAATAATGTTTTTGTACAAGTGTGAAGTAACTTTGAACTGTTTATCTTATAAATCATGCTTTTTTATTTCCAAGATTTCACGGTAATATAATGCAGCAGGTGGGTGTGGAAGATTTCACCAGATCGGTTTGGATTTTGCTCTCATTGGCAGCTGTAAATGGCGGTTGTCTGGTTAAGCTAGCGATTCCGACTACTTGACAAACTTTAAGGTATGAATATTCAAGATTTGATTCAAGTTGACTGATTTCATATGGTTTTATAAGGGTCTTTTGCTAAATCTTGCTGCAGGTTGAATTCAGTATATTATATTCTTAGCATTTAGTTTGAGTATTTAAGATTTGCTTCAAATCATTCGATTCTATATGGGTTGTTAAATGTTTATTTGTTGAAGATTTGCTTCAAATCATCTCATTCCAGATTTGCTTCAAATCAAGCATGTTAGTAGTTCTGTATGCTTAGCATTTGGTTTAATGTGTGTTTGGTTTTGGGAAAAGCAAATTAAACATCAAAGAATAGATGTGTTTGTTCAATTATTAAGCAACAGCAAAGAAAAGATGTAACAATTTGATCAAAGGTTAAAATTTGATCTTGATTATTAAATATCACATAGTCACTTTTAAAACGCACATCCAAATGCTCCCCTAATCAGACGTTCGGTAACTTCCAGTTAGAGGTGGCAATTCTGACACATTTAAGTATGATTTTGTTGCTTCAAACTGGTCAAAAGAAGACAGTGATTTATTAATGCATATAACTTATTCCTATATCATTTTGTTAGAATGTCAGGTTATTATCGAAATAATATGATTTTTCTTATGACGGGTACACGTAGAATAGACTGAAAAAGTTCAACACGTCGAATGCGCTAACAAACACTGATTCTTCTTTTGATTTATGTAGGTCACCTGCTTCAGTTCTGGTTGGTTTCTCGAGCATGTCCATTGCAACTGAGACGAGATCCCGGATGGTGGTTGAGCTAAGTCTGTCGACTTTATTTTGATTTGTGTAGGTCACGTGCTTCACTTCTAACTGACTTGTGAACACCTCATGTCTCATTTTTTAATTGATAAATAATAACTAAACGTGGCTGCAAGAAATATATTCCGATTTTATTAATTTATATTTCTCTTAACGAATCAGGTACGTTGAATGATCTCGATCATCATCAGATTGCAGCTCTTGCAAGTTGTTTTATTCCCGGAGACAAATCAACAGAACAAATACATTTAAGATTGGAACTTGCTAAACCGTTGCAACAGCTTCAAGATAGTTCACGTAGAAACGCGGAGGTGAGTTGGCATCATACTCGTATAAATGTATAAAGTAACAGTTATTGACTAAAGGTTTAAAAGATGATGATAATTTGAATACACAGATACAACATGAATGTAAAATGGAAGTTAATGTGGATGAGTATGGAAGTTAATTGGAAGTTAATGTGAACTCTTCAACTGGTTTCTTTTTTAAGCTGTTTTTTTTTTACCTTTTATATAATTTTTCTTGCATTTGGTATAAATACTGACACGGGCGCAATTGCTATGCCGACGAGCACTATTTGCCAACCTTTTTCTATGTGTGTAAACTTATTTGATTTTAACAAGTTGTGACAATATTTGAACTCTCATTGAGTTTTTTTTTTCTTGCTAATATTCAGATGCTTGATCCTTACGGGATTGCAAACTGGTCGGTAACACACGTCGACTGGTCTGAAGGAAAATGGCATCCGAAATCTTACCATGAGCAAGACTTCTCATACCAACTAATTAAAAATATAACGGTATGATCAAGAACTATAATACATTGGTTGTGGTTGATTTCTATTGCACTTCGTGTGGTAGTTGCAAATATATTTAACATGGTTTTGCTAAATTGTGCAAAGGGTCTGGTGATGAACATGGTTTTGCTAATTTCTTTCTGCTGATTTGGTATGATCAAGAATCATATAATTTGATTTGATTTCGGTATTGGGGAGACATCATTGAGAAGTTTGGCCTGCTTTTCCCATTTTTTTATTCACAAATCCTCATGCTAAATCTGTTTGGGGAGACATCATTGAGAAGTTTGGCCTGCTTTTTCAAAAAAGAAAAGTTAAAAAGTCACTTTTTTCAAAAAAAAAAAAAAAGAAGTTTGGCCTGCTTTTTCAAAAAAGAAAAGTTAGCTTTTATCGAGTGAATACACAGCTTTTCAAACAGTAAAAGCTTTTTATTGAAAAACTCAAAATAACCGGTTCCAAATAGTACCCGTACCCGGTTCCAAACAGTACCCGTACCTGGTTTGGTTTATGCTATAGGATTGGTTTTGGTTTATAGTGCTATACTATAATACTATTTTGTTATGCTAAACCATTGGTTTGGTTTATGCTATAGGATTGGTTTTGAAAACAACACCTGAGGCCCGAGGCACTCACACGTTGAATGCTGCCATTATATGTTGAAGCAAACTGAAGGGGGTCTCTAGTGTTTTTTTTTATTTTTTATTATTATGCATATATGCTACTTAAGACTTGAGGCCTGGAAGACTTAGGTTGCTCATAAATTCTAATGCATATGTATGTGTAGGTACATAGAAGAGACTGGTCATACCTCTTAAAGAACAGTCTGGCATCACATAATGTGTAGTTTATGAGTTCCGGGTATGTCTGCAAAATAATTGTATAGTGTGTATTAGATAATATGATGTTACCGGTTCTCCTTTTATATGTTTCAAGTTTAAAATTCCACATGAAACATTAATTTATAAATCTCACTGTATGTGTTTTGTCAATTGACCAAATGGACCTCAAATGCGGAGGATCCATGTGGAGCCAAAAAATGTATGGGAACGAGACGTATAGGACAGGATCGAAAAATAAACGGGTCGAAACCCTAAAAGTCAGATCAAAACCTGACCGAAAAAGAATCCGGCTGGCTTAAAAGGGGTACAGGGCGGATGCGCTTTGACACCTAGCTGCTACAAGATCGAAACTTGACCCATTTAGCCCAATTTTTAGTTAGTTTATCTTTATTTTATCCATTTGGCCCACTTTTTTCGACCGATTTAGCCCAATTTTTAGTTAGTTTATCTTTATTTTATCCATTTGGCCCACTTTTTTTTTTTTTTTTTTTTGTTAAAAAGGTTACTTTAATTACTTTAATCCTAAAAAAGCATACAAGAATATACAAGAATCTTATCTGGATCTTATGGCTACAAGGATAGTGATGATAACATTTAAGAAGTATCTGCATCACTGCAATACCATTTTTGTTCTGTTTTGTCGGCTTAAGATTCAAGTGGATGCATAGCAATTTCAACTTGTTTGTATTAAAATTGGTTGATTCAGGTTGTATTTGTTTTACAACAGGTCGAACGGGTCAAAAGTCTTGTAAATTATTATTACATAAAAAACAACTTTTTCTCTTGTTATATCTAATTCATTAAATATTTACAACATAGCAGATGGAATGACCGTTGAACCGATGGAATGACCGTTGAACCGATGGAACGACTCATTTCAACTCACGTCTATATTTGTCGGAACCTATTTTGAGCCAAACCAAATGGATCCTTTTTTGAAGCGCATGTTTTGGCATGCTTATGGTGTTGTAAACCAATGGGTCGACCCACAAAAAAAGGTGAAATAATGGGGCGACCCTTATAAAGGGTATGTTTTGGCATGAATATGGCGTTGTAAACCAATGGGTCGACCAACAAAAAGTTGAAAAAATGGATCGACCCTTTTGAAGGGCATGTCGGAACCTGTTGAACCGATGAGAGGATTGATAAACCAACAAAAACGAATACGGCGTCGTAAATTGTAGTTATGGGTTTAACTCGCATCTTCATTATAGTTATAGTTATGGGTTTACGCTAAAACCGACCCTAAACTATATTAATTGCATCCTTTTATATTATCAAATTGCTACATCAATTTCAAATTTAGGTATATTAATAATATGAAATTAACATATTAAATAAAGGTTTTTACTCAGTCAAGAACATGTTACACTAAATGTAATATAATCGGAAAAAAACGTTTTCCTCAAATCTTAGCACTTTTACAATAATAGTAACGGTTAAAATTTAGAGATAGAAAGATGAATGCCCTCCATCCAAAGTTCTACACCTTACAGACTTAAAGCTAAATTATTAACCACAAATGATCGACGTAGTATATGAGTAAACCACACTTATTTACACCCTTTAACATGTCATAATTGATGTTACAATGACGCACTAGCATAAATACTATACAATATATCACGGGATGACAATGGTGAATCTAGAAAAAAAAACGTCAACAAAATCGAAAAAACGTCAATCTTTTCCAAAATTTACACTCCCACCGAAGCGTCAAGAGGTAACGGGGGCTACCCCTACTCTCAAGCTACATCCACCCCTGTGATTAGTAAGTAATAGAATGATTAATAACTAATAGAACACGAGTACCGCATTGCAAGTTGTCGCCGAGTCAACATGTTCCCCTCTCCTAAAATAATATCCATGTTTAATGCCCATTTGGTTATAGCTCAAAACTGAACCGCGCCGTACATACCCTAAACTCACCAACCTAAGTGATATGTTTCCCGCCGCATCGCGCGGGTAAATGACTAGTATATATATATATGTGTGTGTGGTCCAGTAGATGATTCTTTTAGTGGGAATCAATTGAAAGTGAAATCAAGGAATTTGTGTCAGTAGATCATGTGATCACTACACGGTTTTCGTCACATACAAGCAACCCTAGTTACTCTATGAAACGTAGGAGTGAAATCAACAATTACCCAACATATATGAATATACATACACAAAATACTCAACAACCAATAATCATAATCAACATCACATAGCATCTCCAATCACATATTCATGAACATGTAAGTGAAAGGAAAATAAGACACTAACCCCACAACGAACAAGGCGATCAGTTAACACACAAGGAAAGAGTTGCGACTTGGCTGGCTCCCCTTCTAGTTGTCGTTGAGTGCTGTCATCGGGTTCAAGGCTACTAGGGTTTCTATTTCTTGTGTGAATAAAAGTGCATGGAACCATACATATAAATATATTAAATCGGGACAAGGGCCACTGAACCCACTTATCTGTTTTGTTTGGGGCCGGGTATAAACCACTAAAAAGGTGGACCGAGCTTCGATTTTAAAAGGTTTGGGGTTAAGACTTCAAGTGTGAGCCGGGGGTGTGTGTCAAGGTGCCCAAATACGGCCCAATATGTGCGTACTAAACAAGTTCGTGGCCCAAGTGTATCAATTACATTCGCTGTTCAATTCAATTAATCACCTATCTTAATCTAGCGACACATAAAACGTTTAACGATTCCTAGCATAGTAATTAATCATGTTCACGTAAACATTCAGTGGTGCACAAGATGGGCAAATAAACGTAGAGACACACGTCAAAGGTTGTGGAATGTTAAGTAGTGCTAACCTCAGTTATTCGGGTTTTCACAGAAGTTTAGAATGCCGCATTCTAATTCCTCATGCAGTCCACCACATAATTCGCACCATTCACCGTAAGAGTGTCGGGGGTAAAAATATTCATAAAAATCCATGTTTTCTAGAGGGTTTTTTACCATCGGGATCAGGCGGTTACTATTTTCTTACAAACTATTGATCTAACAACGCCCCGTGTGAAGGTCACACAGCCCCATGTTGCAGTCTGTATCTGGCAGAAAATAGTTTTGAAGTTACTGGAGATGTGACACGGCCCCGTCTCACTTTTGCAAAAAAGTGAAAAATTTGAAGAAAAAGAAAGAAAAACCTAAAAATAAAAGATAAAAATGATTAGGCCATTAATTTTAAGCTTTCTCAAAATCCTTGTTTCCCCGGCAAGGGCACCAAAAACTTGATGTGTGCGTGTGGGTATATGATTTTTGAGATATATTTTAAGCACTTTTTACTCGCGAATCAAGTTTTAAATTTATGATATAATACTATCACTTTACACACGTTAGGGCAAGTGCACCCATCGCGGACGTAGTATAGTGATGGCAAGATACGGAGGTCGTCCAAGGACACAAGAGCTTTTATTACCAGCTTATCGTTAACGTCTAATCTAACCAAATCTTGATAAAAAAGTTTTGAAAGTTGTAAAAAGATAAACTAGAAAATAAAAATAAAATATAAGGAAAAACAAATAGACAAGAAGGAATCACTTAGTTCCAACTCTTTTTTTATGTATCATTTAATTATTTCCGCACTTTGGGTATTTTAAGAGATTATCTTTAAGTTATAGGAGTAGGCCCCCTTCCAGGCATTATTACCCTCAACCTATTGGTTTGAGTCAGCAAGGATACAGTCACGCAAGGTCGGATTTTTGAAAGATAATTAAGTAAGTTATTAATGCGAAAAGTGGTAGGCCCCTTTCCAGGCAGCGTTACCCTCAACCTATTGGTCTGAGTCAGCAAGGATACAGTCCCGTAAGGTTGGTTTAATGTTTAATAGTAGTTTATAGATAAGGGATTCAAGCGGTTATTACTTCTCCCGAGGCGATTAAGATCTACCTCACATGAAGTCCTACTAAGCTTGAACCAGAAGTTGGGAATGTAAAAGTAATACCTAAAAGATTTGTCTTCACCAAGTGATGTAAGAGTTTAGCCAAGCATGGCATTTGTTTAACAAGAACTCTGACGATCGATCTTGGATCCCGAGACTACCACACACTCTAAAAGATGGAATATGGATGATGGTGGTGGGTGCTGGTGTTGTAGTGGTGGTGGAGTGGTGGCAAGTGTGAGAGAAGTGGTTTGCCAAGGGATCAGTTGGAATGAAACCAAGCACCTCTATTTATAGCTGAAAGCAGACTGTCAACATGGCCCTGTGCCCTCCTGGCACGGCCCCGTGGCCTTCATTATCTCTCTTCTTCATTAACTACAGTGTCAGATCTTGTACTAACACGGCCCATGGCAATTGTACTTGCTATACTATCTCAGATTCTACGAATCTTAGAGTTGAGCACGCCCCGTATTGATTGGGCACGGCCCAGTGTTGATTTGTCTGGTTTATCTTTTGTTGTTGTTGTTTTCTTCTGCAGGGAATCTTGACTGGGCACACCCATGCCTGGTGGGCACGACCCCATGCTGAAGCTTCTGTTTTTTTGTTATTTTTGTTGCTTTGGATGTGGATGGGGGCTCAGCGAGTCGTGTCAATCCTCCTTCTTCCTATTTATGTTGGTTTCTACTGCTAATTTGCTTCTTTTATGCGTTAAGCTCTTTTGATCCTCTAAATTAAAATGAGACAAAGAAACATGCTTTTTCCAACATTTGTAACGAAAAGGGTTGATTTTGCGCCTTGTTTGATGTAATTTATATGTTGCATTTTACATACATTTGTATCAAGGCTGCTGAAGAACATCTTGCCTTGCTTGCTCTGTTTGTAGCTTCGTATGAGAACTGCATTCAGGGAAAAATATCTGATCCAGCTACTTTTGATGAAGATTATGATCAGATTGACCCTGATGGCCTAGAAGAGATGGATCTACAATGGAAAATGGCCATGATCTCTAGAGGAGTCAAGAGCTTCAAGAACAGGATAGGAAGGAAGTTTGTTGGGAAGAGTGTTGGTTTTGATAAGTCCAAAGTTAGATGCTATAACTGTCAGAATTATGGACACTTTGCTAGGGAATGTCGAAGACCAAAAATAGAGTATCGCTCTAACTCATCATTTCAAGACTCTCCTGGTCATGGTTCAAGCAACATGAATGCATCAAATAACTCTGGCTTAAAAGCTTTAATCTCTGCTGAATGAGAGGGTTCTTATGATTGGAGCATTCATCTGGAAGGTGATGAAAACGTCACACAGGCCTTCATGGCAGAGATTGCCACAATTGATGATGTTGAAGAAAAGGTAGATGCTGAGGAAGAGAAGGAGATTGAAGCTGGAAAAGTTGATGCTTATCATACGACATAAGTTCAAGAGGAAAACTTAAAGTCTGACAAAGAGAAGGATGCTGAAGATAAGAAGATGGCTGCTGACTATGCTGCTTTCATGGCCGACCTGAGCAAATCAACAGGAGAGGTAAATTCTAATCCTGCTAGTTCAGTTTGTTTAAAATCTCGTGAATTACAGGGTGAGGGTGATAGGTTATCAACACAAAATCAAAGTATGATAAATGATCTGTTAAGCTTAAAAGAATCAAACTTTTTCGTAAAAAGAAATGAGTCTTTATATTTGAAGAAAATTAAAGGTTATGAAAATGAAATCAATATTTTAACCTGCAAATTAAATGAAAAACTTCAAATTATAGACTTATCTCATGATACGATGAGTGAGAAAACAAAAGAGACGTCTGTAAAATGCAAAGAGTTGTTAGAAGCGCAACTGAAAATTGTTGAACTTGAAAAGAAATTAAATCAATTCAGAGATTCCACTTTTGTTATGAAACACAGGATGGGTGGCTTGAAGAAAAGTAATGACAAGACTAGCATGGGCTTCTAGGGCTTTAATGAAGTTCCACCACCTCTTGGTCATGACTATTCATTCTTGCCATATGAAGATGATTTAACAGAACTTTGTGTCAACTGAACCTAGTAGTTCCACATCATAACAATGTTATGTGTCTGAATATGATGATGTCAGTGTCAAGAAGGAAAATAATAGGGAACCCGTTTTGAAAACAAAGAGTACAATTCCTAAAAATAAAAAGCAAACCTTCATTAAAAAGGTTAATTTTGTTCAACGAAGTGATATGAAAAATGAAACCACTATTATTGAAAGTGAATGAAATGTGGATTTTTCTAAAAATAAAAACATAGAAAAATCTGAAATTGAGCAAACTAAACAAAGTCCTTCTAAGACATCATCATCGTCAAATGAAGGATCTAGTTCAAAGGCTTCAATAAAGAATCTTTCGGCAAAAGGATTGTGCTTCAAATGTCACACAAAGGGACATGTAGCAACCTGTTGTCCTAACAAAAAGAGTGAATCACAAGTCAGTGAGAAAAAGAGTGGAAAATCACCAGAAAAGAATGGTGATGCTGAGCAGAGTGTGTCTAACTCTCCAAAGAAATCTGCTCCTCAGTAACAAGAGGGTGCTGCTGTTGGTGTAGATAAGGCTGAAAAGGAACTTAACAAGTTTCGCGTTTTCATGGAAATCAACAAAGGTTTTAGCCTGAATCTACATCAGGCAGATATGAGAGACCTAGGAGTAGTTCACCAAGAATGAACAATTTTAATGGTAATTCAAGTAATTTTAGAAGTCAAAGTCAATATCAAACTCAATACCAAAATAATGGTGGTCGAAAATTTTATAACAATGGCTTTAGAAATTATAAAAATAAAAATTCTTGGAGTCAATCTAGAGTTCAACCGAACTCAGGTTATGCGTGTCAAAACTCAAGGTCTCAAAACCAAAATTTCCAAAGGTCACATAGTTTAAACATGAATAGGAAACCTCAGGACCTGAGACCACGTGGAAATCAAACCCCATTTCCATCAACAGGTCCTAGATCTAAGACTCCAATTAGGAGTGATGGATATTGGATTGAAGTTTAAGTAGTTGATGAATTTGGAAGACCTAAGACCATTTAGGCGTGGGTCCCCCAATCTAACTAATTTTTGGTTGATTTGTGTAGGAGCTGCTAAGGAGGATTATCAACTTGTGGTTTGTTGACAGTGGCTGCTCCAGGCACATGATGGGGGATGCGAGATTGTTGACTGATTTTGAAAGTATAGATGGAGGTTATGTGAATTTCGTAGGTGCTAAAGGAGGTCATATTACAAGTCGAGGAAAAGTGACCAACGGGAAGATCACACTGGACAAAGTGAACTATGTCGAGCAACTTAAACACAATCTGATGAGCGTGTCACAAGTCTACGACAAGGGTCACTCGGTCTATTTTACTAAGTCTGAAGTTTTGGTGTTGAAACCGGGTTTGGTGATACAGGAAGATTAGATAGTGATGCGAGCACCGAGGAGGAATGACACTTATGTCATGGACATGGGTGCCAAAGATTCTTCCACAGTGGTGGTGTGTCTATTGTCAAAAGCATCTGAGGCTGAGTCAATGTTTTGGCACAGGTGCATAGCTCACATCCACTGTCAAAAAATGAATTACATAATTAAAAATGGTTTAGTGGAGAGGGTGCAAGTGCAGAGGTTTCATGTGGAAGATAAATGTCTTCCATGTCAAAAGGGGAAACAACATAAGAAACCTCACAAATCTAAAACCGTAAATTCCATAGATGCCCCTTATGGATTACTTAACATGGATTTGTTCGGTCCAGTGAATGTAAGAAGCATAAGTGGAAAGTACTATTATTTAGTTGTCACAGATGATTACTCAAGTTATTCATGGGTTTTACTTTTAGGTACAAAAGATTAGACAGCAGAGCTGCTGATAGATATTTTTACAAAACTGGAAAACGTCTATGATGCACGCATCAAGAGGATAAGGAGTGATAACGGCACGGTGTTCAAGAATCGGATTCTGGATCTCTGCTGTCTACGCAAGGGAATAGACGATCAATACTCTGCTCCTTATACACCTAAACAAAATGGAGTCGCTGAGAGGAAAAACAGGTCGTTGATTGAAGCCGCTAGGACCATGCTTTCGGATTCAAAGCTTCCAGTTCTTTTCTGGGGAGAAGATGTGAATACAGCTTGTTATGTCCTAAATAGAGTTTTAACTGTTAAACATTTTAACAAAATATGTCATGAACTTATGTTTAACAAGAAACCAAACTTAAAAGGCTTTGAACCATTTGGATTACCCTGCACAATTGTGAGAAATAAATAGAAACAAAAATTTGGTGAGGTAGCTGACGAAGGTTACTTTCTGTGAGGATCGGGGGTTCGGTTACTCGAACACGCTCAGATCAGATTAGCAACTATACGCTCATGCGGAATCCAAGATGTAGTAGGAGAGAGAGAAACAACACAGCACCATTTAACATCTTCATTCTCATTGAATATGAAAGCTTGTTACAAGTTCCGGAGAGAATCGGGCAGGGCTTCGCCAAGGTGTCAGGAAGAAGTGTTTCAAATGAGGAGCCATGACCACCTATTTATAGGCAAATCCCCATCCGGATGAAACACCTTATAATGCCCATCTGTTCGGATGGGTTACGTCCGTCCGTCCGGATGGACTCCATCCGCCCGGATGGACTTACAAAACACCTATTCACTATGTTTCAACCCGGATACTGTTCAATACATACATTAAAATATACATAGACAGCAAACAGGTAAATATAGACTCGATACAGATGAAAGCTACGGGCATATGCATCTACAGACTCCCCCTTGGATGTAGTTGCAGTCTTTCTTCCTGTATAGTCTTCATCATGCCTTCCTGTTGCGTCTTCGTTCATTTACCTTCCTTCTTCTTTCTTCTTTATACTCTTCCAACATTCTTTATCTCAAAGGTCTTCCCACATTGATCCACCATTCTCGATATACTCTATCACCATCTCTAGCTTTCGACCACCTGGGAATCTTTCTTTCTTCTTTCTGAATTAGAGTTTGATCAGTGACAGGCTTTTCTAATCCCAATCTCCATCTTGCACGCTTAGCAGCTTCAACCATCTTCTTTTTCTTCTTCTCTTCATAACGTTCTTTCTTTAGAAATTCTTCTAACTCTAAACCCTCCTGTTGGGATTGAACCCTACCAGAGGAACAGATGATGTAAAGCCAAAACCAGGTCACAACAGTGGATTCACAATAAACAGCAGTTTGACTAGACTTTCCCCTTGAAAGTGATTTGGAACATCTGATGATCTCCAATCCACTGATCGTTACAACTGCTGATCACACTAAAGACTGATGAAGTACAAAGCCCTGCTGTTCAAACTACTGTTGTGGGTCAAGCACTACTGGGTTACAACAAGTACTGCTGGGTTCACATCAGTGGAAGGTTTCAACAGCTGTTTAACTTCTTTTATGTTATATATTGTAGTCAGTGGTTAGCATAAGCAGTGTCTGTATTAGATCAGTTGTTAGAGTTTGTTAGTTTGTTAAATGTCACTTTCATGGTGACGTCAGCAAAGATGTTTCAGTGGTTTGACTGTGCCTATAAATGGAACAGTACCCTGTACTGTTTCATTTGATTGTCCGGGAGATTCCATATCCTCCAATCCTTTCATCCTGTGCAATCAACCTTGGGGCATCTTGCTGAGGGGGAGTTTTAGTATGTAAGTAGTGCTGTAATTATTCTTGTACTTTAATCATTCAGCTCAATGAAAAGCATGTGTTTACTAAAACTATTTTCCTTTTGATTATGTTTATAAAGTTTGTTTATTATTTCCGCTGCACCTTACATTGATCAATATCCATTCATTTGTTCAGATTATAACAAACAAACACTATCATGAGACCCTCCGTTCCTAACAATTGGTATCGGAGCTTGGACAGTCAAATTTGATTTAACGATCATTTTGACATAAATAGTTCAGCTCATAATCGTTGATACTGATAGTTTGATCGTATTTAGTTGAAAAACAGAGTAACGAGTGATCACGTTCAAAGTGGCTATTCAAAAACTCTGTAAAACAACCAGGATGTCATATGACACACAAAATTCATGTAATGGCAAAATCATGCATAAATCACCAATAGTTCCAGATCTGAAAAAGTCATCTGGTAACTTTGGTTGGATTATTCATATTACAAAATTGATTTCAAAAGTTATTATGAAGTTTGTGATGTTGTCATCATAACCATTGCTAAGGTGTTCACCTCATGATTAACAAAGGGCTATGATCAGATAAAACATTGGTGTCTTTGTTAATGACTAAAAGAGGGAAATCAAAACTTTAGCTATCAGATCTTATGTATTGAAAAACAGGTAGAGAATCCTCAAAAAGGACCAAATCAATTGTGTTAAAAATATATTAAGAAAAATCAACACTCAAAATTATTCAGATCATAAGTAATGTGAAATTTGGCTTAAACATTTGCAAAAATGACCAAATTTCTTAAAACGTTGCTGTAAAATGATTTTGGAATCAAAGTATTCTTTCCTTAGAACCTTCCAGTAAGTATTTAAAACTTATCAATGGAAAGGACAAAAAAGGAAAAAAAATCACAAAACCTCTTAAGTGTGTTTATTTCAAAAACTTTTGAAGTCAAAAGAAGTGAATATAAATACAAAACACTTAAGAGTTCAAAAATTGGGTTAAAAAAATATGGTCATCAAGCTGATAGTCCCGTAACGATCCGATTTCAGTCTCGGTTCGGTGAAAAATAGTGAGACGGGTGATTCGAGCCAATAATAATCGATAATAAACAACAAAGATTGAAACTTTAATGATTGTAGCAAAGAAAGTTTCATTGATTTGATAAAAGAGATACAAAGATAATGATCCACCTTGGGTGAGCTCCCCCGGGGTGGCGGCTCACAAATGCACAAACACCAAGTGAGGTGTAGTAATCTATATATAGCCCCTGAGCCTTGTCCTCCAAGCAAGCCGCCTCTTGCTTGGAAAACCTACTAAACTCGCTAAACCACCCGACTAAAATAATTAAAAACACCATCCTATACAAAAAAATAAAATCGCTAAATAATGTCGCATTAATTGATAACATCATTCTCCATTTTGACCCAACAATATTCCCCCGAGAATGATGCTATCAATTCTTCAAATGATCTTCAAAAAATAAATCTGACGTCGTCTTGGAATCTTCACAAATCGGCTAAATATCCAAAATCTTCATTGTTGTTTTTCCCCAGCAGATGTAGACCCTCCTATATTTTGTCGATCAAAGCTCCCTATCTTACTTTTGAAGATATAATTGTAATAGGCATATGATTGGGTTCGAACTTCAATGATAAAAATTAAATAATTAGCTTCATCATGAGAATCTTCAACTTTGTCAGATTGCATTTAACTCCAGATCCAACGCCAAAGTCGCTGACCCATAAAAAAATTTTGTACTCCCGGCCCAAATATACGACTTAAAAACCCGGCCCAAAATCCAAACCATAAAATTATACTTCATGCTTCAAACTAACCCAATATATAGCATATTAATATTCCAAATTCATGTAGACCAAAAACCGAACCTGAAGTCCAAGACCTTGTATAGCGTAATAGGCCCCACGTACCCATGCACTCAATATCACATCACAATCTTCAATTCCCAGGCCCACAAATGAATTAATTAACAAACCGAAATGCTAATATATCTTAGTCCATAAGAGCCCAAACTAACTTCAGTTTAAGCCCAAAAATATATTTCATTCATTGATTAAAATTAAACTTCCAAAATCAATCCTTGTGGCGTGGCATTTTTAGCAGGTGGCCCCCCCAAAAAAACATAATCCAAACTTAACTTCTCTGAATAATTCAAAAAATGAGCTCACTGTCTGAACGTCGTCAAGCAATATTCTAAAACAATTGACCCCGCAATATTCTAAAACAATTGGCCCCACAATATTCAGCTGAAATTAGAGAAATAGTTCACAAAGCCCAAAACAAATAATCATGGCCCAATGATTGATGGGTACTGGAAACCCTAGCCGACATCACCTTCCATTACGTCACACTAGCAGGGGCGGACCTACCTCTTTGGTAGGGGTAACCCCCGCTACCCCTTGGTCGGAAAAAAATTGGAAAAATTAGTGTAAATTTTTGGAAAAATTTGACGTTTTCAATTTCGTTACGGCTTATTTATAAAACGTTACCCCTTGGTCGGAATCCTAGATTTGCCACTGCACACTAGCACCACCTGCCATCGCCATTTCCACCGTGCACCACCACCCAAAGTCCGGCGACCACCTCAAATCGCCAATAAACAACTTTAGTAGCTGCCATGTGCCGCCACAGCCATGCTCTTACAGCAACGGAAATTATAACCGGCAAAATGCGAAACAATAACGATTATGAAAGAGAAACCGGTAAGAATCCGACCACCGGAACCAAGAACAACCATCAGAACAGACAATCATCCTCCATACTACCTACCAACGTCACCGGTGAACTTCCCTTGGATCTGAAATCACCGACACTCCTGAATACCGCTATTCTCCACCGGAAACCATCTCCAACCACCATTGACCACCATGAGCTCCCACCAATAACCACCATACTATCTTCGTTCAGTGGTGAGAATCAGCAAATAAAATGACAGGGTAATGACGAGAATGGCAAGCAGAAAGATAATATCAGTACAAACCAATGAAAACTTACCATCAAAACAAATGATAGTTGTCCATTTAACCTAATCCCATCAACACTCGTACGGACTTGCAACACTACGATTCCATCTCTCTTTTCATTGTGTTTCATGAACATTCAATCCAATATGAAACTTCAAAACAAAAACCCTGAGATGGTGGCCACCAAAATAATATCTTTTAACAGTAGCCACATGAATAAGATGAAGAAAATCACTGGTTCAACAACGTCGCTAAGAATAAATACGCCAGATCTGAAAACTGCATCAACACACAGATCTGAGTCCGATTTACGTCTCCGGCGGTTTTCTGGTAAAGACCCGACCAAACCGAAACTGAAACGAGCCACCGAGGCTCTGATACCAAATGATAGTCCCGTAACGATCCGATTTCAGTCTCGGTTCGGTGAAAAATAGTGAGACGGGTGATTCAAGCCAATAACAATCGATAATAAACAACAAAGATTGAAACTTTAATGATTGTAGCAAAGAAAGTTTCATTGATTTGATAAAAGAGATACAAAGATAATGATCCACCCCGGGTGAGCTCCCCCGGGGTGGCGGCTCACAAATGCACACACACCAAGTGAGGTGTAGTAATCTATATATAGCCCCTGAGCCTTGTCCTCCAAGCAAGCCGCCTCTTGCTTGGAAAACCTACTAAACTCGCTAAACCACCCGACTAAAATAATTAAAACACCATCCTATACAAAAAAATAAAATCGCTAAATAATGTCGCATTAATTGATAACATCATTCTCCATTTTGACCCAACAATATTCCCCCGAGAATGATGCTATCAATTCTTCAAATGATCTTCAAAAAATAAATCTGACGTCGTCTTGGAATCTTCACAAATCGGCTAAATATCCAAAATCTTCATTGTTGTTTTTCCCCAGCAGATGTAGACCCTCCTATATTTTGTCGATCAAAGCTCCCTATCTTACTTTTGAAGATATAATTGTAATAGGCATATGATTGGGTTCGAACTTCAATGATAAAAATTAAATAATTAGCTTCATCATGAGAATCTTCAACTTTGTCAGATTGCATTTAACTCCAGATCCAACGCCAAAGTCGCTGACCCATAAAAAAATTTTGTACTCCCGGCCCAAATATACGACTTAAAAACCCGGCCCAAAATCCAAACCATAAAATTATACTTCATGCTTCAAACTAACCCAATATATAGCATATTAATATTCCAAATTCATGTAGACCAAAAACCGAACCTGAAGTCCAAGACCTTGTATAGCGTAATAGGCCCCACGTACCCATGCACTCAATATCACATCACAATCTTCAATTCCCAGGCCCACAAATGAATTAATTAACAAACCGAAATGCTAATATATCTTAGTCCATAAGAGCCCAAACTAA
Source organism: Helianthus tuberosus (assembly GCA_030545235.1). Lineage (NCBI taxonomy): Eukaryota > Viridiplantae > Streptophyta > Magnoliopsida > Asterales > Asteraceae > Helianthus > Helianthus tuberosus. Next base: position 5,184 of record JARYGA010048413.1, on the reverse strand, counting down.
CTTCAGTTTAAGCCCAAAAATATATTTCATTCATTGATTAAAATTAAACTTCCAAAATCAATCCTTGTGGCGTGGCATTTTTAGCAGGTGGCCCCCCCAAAAAAACATAATCCAAACTTAACTTCTCTGAATAATTCAAAAAATGAGCTCACTGTCTGAACGTCGTCAAGCAATATTCTAAAACAATTGACCCCGCAATATTCTAAAACAATTGGCCCCACAATATTCAGCTGAAATTAGAGAAATAGTTCACAAAGCCCAAAACAAATAATCATGGCCCAATGATTGATGGGTACTGGAAACCCTAGCCGACATCACCTTCCATTACGTCACACTAGCAGGGGCGGACCTACCTCTTTGGTAGGGGTAACCCCCGCTACCCCTTGGTCGGAAAAAAATTGGAAAAATTAGTGTAAATTTTTGGAAAAATTTGACGTTTTCAATTTCGTTACGGCTTATTTATAAAACGTTACCCCTTGGTCGGAATCCTAGATTTGCCACTGCACACTAGCACCACCTGCCATCGCCATTTCCACCGTGCACCACCACCCAAAGTCCGGCGACCACCTCAAATCGCCAATAAACAACTTTAGTAGCTGCCATGTGCCGCCACAGCCATGCTCTTACAGCAACGGAAATTATAACCGGCAAAATGCGAAACAATAACGATTATGAAAGAGAAACCGGTAAGAATCCGACCACCGGAACCAAGAACAACCATCAGAACAGACAATCATCCTCCATACTACCTACCAACGTCACCGGTGAACTTCCCTTGGATCTGAAATCACCGACACTCCTGAATACCGCTATTCTCCACCGGAAACCATCTCCAACCACCATTGACCACCATGAGCTCCCACCAATAACCACCATACTATCTTCGTTCAGTGGTGAGAATCAGCAAATAAAATGACAGGGTAATGACGAGAATGGCAAGCAGAAAGATAATATCAGTACAAACCAATGAAAACTTACCATCAAAACAAATGATAGTTGTCCATTTAACCTAATCCCATCAACACTCGTACGGACTTGCAACACTACGATTCCATCTCTCTTTTCATTGTGTTTCATGAACATTCAATCCAATATGAAACTTCAAAACAAAAACCCTGAGATGGTGGCCACCAAAATAATATCTTTTAACAGTAGCCACATGAATAAGATGAAGAAAATCACTGGTTCAACAACGTCGCTAAGAATAAATACGCCAGATCTGAAAACTGCATCAACACACAGATCTGAGTCCGATTTACGTCTCCGGCGGTTTTCTGGTAAAGACCCGACCAAACCGAAACTGAAACGAGCCACCGAGGCTCTGATACCAAATGATAGTCCCGTAACGATCCGATTTCAGTCTCGGTTCGGTGAAAAATAGTGAGACGGGTGATTCAAGCCAATAACAATCGATAATAAACAACAAAGATTGAAACTTTAATGATTGTAGCAAAGAAAGTTTCATTGATTTGATAAAAGAGATACAAAGATAATGATCCACCCCGGGTGAGCTCCCCCGGGGTGGCGGCTCACAAATGCACACACACCAAGTGAGGTGTAGTAATCTATATATAGCCCCTGAGCCTTGTCCTCCAAGCAAGCCGCCTCTTGCTTGGAAAACCTACTAAACTCGCTAAACCACCCGACTAAAATAATTAAAACACCATCCTATACAAAAAAATAAAATCGCTAAATAATGTCGCATTAATTGATAACATCATTCTCCATTTTGACCCAACAATATTCCCCCGAGAATGATGCTATCAATTCTTCAAATGATCTTCAAAAAATAAATCTGACGTCGTCTTGGAATCTTCACAAATCGGCTAAATATCCAAAATCTTCATTGTTGTTTTTCCCCAGCAGATGTAGACCCTCCTATATTTTGTCGATCAAAGCTCCCTATCTTACTTTTGAAGATATAATTGTAATAGGCATATGATTGGGTTCGAACTTCAATGATAAAAATTAAATAATTAGCTTCATCATGAGAATCTTCAACTTTGTCAGATTGCATTTAACTCCAGATCCAACGCCAAAGTCGCTGACCCATAAAAAAATTTTGTACTCCCGGCCCAAATATACGACTTAAAAACCCGGCCCAAAATCCAAACCATAAAATTATACTTCATGCTTCAAACTAACCCAATATATAGCATATTAATATTCCAAATTCATGTAGACCAAAAACCGAACCTGAAGTCCAAGACCTTGTATAGCGTAATAGGCCCCACGTACCCATGCACTCAATATCACATCACAATCTTCAATTCCCAGGCCCACAAATGAATTAATTAACAAACCGAAATGCTAATATATCTTAGTCCATAAGAGCCCAAACTAACTTCAGTTTAAGCCCAAAAATATATTTCATTCATTGATTAAAATTAAACTTCCAAAATCAATCCTTGTGGCGTGGCATTTTTAGCAGGTGGCCCCCCCAAAAAAACATAATCCAAACTTAACTTCTCTGAATAATTCAAAAAATGAGCTCACTGTCTGAACGTCGTCAAGCAATATTCTAAAACAATTGACCCCGCAATATTCTAAAACAATTGGCCCCACAATATTCAGCTGAAATTAGAGAAATAGTTCACAAAGCCCAAAACAAATAATCATGGCCCAATGATTGATGGGTACTGGAAACCCTAGCCGACATCACCTTCCATTACGTCACACTAGCAGGGGCGGACCTACCTCTTTGGTAGGGGTAACCCCCGCTACCCCTTGGTCGGAAAAAAATTGGAAAAATTAGTGTAAATTTTTGGAAAAATTTGACGTTTTCAATTTCGTTACGGCTTATTTATAAAACGTTACCCCTTGGTCGGAATCCTAGATTTGCCACTGCACACTAGCACCACCTGCCATCGCCATTTCCACCGTGCACCACCACCCAAAGTCCGGCGACCACCTCAAATCGCCAATAAACAACTTTAGTAGCTGCCATGTGCCGCCACAGCCATGCTCTTACAGCAACGGAAATTATAACCGGCAAAATGCGAAACAATAACGATTATGAAAGAGAAACCGGTAAGAATCCGACCACCGGAACCAAGAACAACCATCAGAACAGACAATCATCCTCCATACTACCTACCAACGTCACCGGTGAACTTCCCTTGGATCTGAAATCACCGACACTCCTGAATACCGCTATTCTCCACCGGAAACCATCTCCAACCACCATTGACCACCATGAGCTCCCACCAATAACCACCATACTATCTTCGTTCAGTGGTGAGAATCAGCAAATAAAATGACAGGGTAATGACGAGAATGGCAAGCAGAAAGATAATATCAGTACAAACCAATGAAAACTTACCATCAAAACAAATGATAGTTGTCCATTTAACCTAATCCCATCAACACTCGTACGGACTTGCAACACTACGATTCCATCTCTCTTTTCATTGTGTTTCATGAACATTCAATCCAATATGAAACTTCAAAACAAAAACCCTGAGATGGTGGCCACCAAAATAATATCTTTTAACAGTAGCCACATGAATAAGATGAAGAAAATCACTGGTTCAACAACGTCGCTAAGAATAAATACGCCAGATCTGAAAACTGCATCAACACACAGATCTGAGTCCGATTTACGTCTCCGGCGGTTTTCTGGTAAAGACCCGACCAAACCGAAACTGAAACGAGCCACCGAGGCTCTGATACCAAATGATAGTCCCGTAACGATCCGATTTCAGTCTCGGTTCGGTGAAAAATAGTGAGACGGGTGATTCAAGCCAATAACAATCGATAATAAACAACAAAGATTGAAACTTTAATGATTGTAGCAAAGAAAGTTTCATTGATTTGATAAAAGAGATACAAAGATAATGATCCACCCCGGGTGAGCTCCCCCGGGGTGGCGGCTCACAAATGCACACACACCAAGTGAGGTGTAGTAATCTATATATAGCCCCTGAGCCTTGTCCTCCAAGCAAGCCGCCTCTTGCTTGGAAAACCTACTAAACTCGCTAAACCGCCCGACTAAAATAATTAAAAACACCATCCTATACAAAACAATAAAATCGCTAAATAACGTCGCCTTGTGTAGGATCGTGAAACGACCTAACGAGTCGATTAGAAGAGTGCTCAGACCGAATCAGAGGCGGAATTCATTGATTCGGTCTTCGTTTAGCTTGTATTCACTAATAAATGTCTTGTTTATTAATCTTGAAAGAATATACAGCACAAAGACACTTCGACAGGGCTCCGCCGTCGGAATCTAGAATGTTACAAATGATGAAAGTTTGAAGGGTATTTATAGGAGAACCCTGACCGTTTGAAGATGGCATACCATGCTTCAAACGGTCACCACTTTCAAACGGTGATCTCTACAAACGGTTACACACTTCAAACTAACAACACATTCAAACGGTCAACATAAACTATATTCTGTTTTGTCTTCATGTGTGTATTCTATTGTGATGTCATCATTATGATGTCACACGATGATGTCATATTGATGATGTCACACTTGTTTAAATCCACAACGAACCCAAGACTCGATATAAGACGAAGTCGACAGATGTGTGCACCAACAGACTCCCCCTCAGATGTTGACGAGTCTTAAGTGTTGAGTCTTCGCATCTTCAGTCTTTATCAGTCTCTTTTCTTTCTTAGCATATACCAGGATCTTCTCTTTGGCTCTAACCTCGTCAGACTCCCCCTTTCATCATGATGGGATCGCCGTCTGGAATTAGCTATCACCTTGAGATCAATCCCTGGCTTTATCTCTGATCAGCTCATCTCCTGCACAAATTTTCTCACCCCCCACATAAGTTTTTACTTAAAACAATAAGAAAAACTTACTGGAAATAGTTACATCAAGTTCAAATGAATGACCTCAATTAACTAATCAAACTTCTTTTTCAAAATAAAATTTTCAAATCAGTACACACACTCCCAAACCAGTTCATCATGTTCAGCATTTGAAATTTTGAAAATCAGCTCTTCAACATTAGTTATCAAAAATCTTTTTGTATTTTTCAAAATTTATGCTAAAACACACTAAAATCTTTTTGGATTTTTGAATGTAAATGAAATGCAATAAAGAAATATTTACAGACAATATTTTTGTGAGTTTGTGAAGAGGATCATATCAGTTTATGAGACACATCACCAACACCGTTAAGCTTTAACATTTTAAGTTCTAAACGATTCACGTTGATTGACGATATT